>JAPTSV010000871.1:190089-478279 GCA_026979955.1 Megalurothrips usitatus | reverse complement strand
TCCACATCACTCATGAGAGCGTTTTCTGTTTTTTCCAAGGAATTTCCTTCAAGTGATTCGTCATCGGACGAGATCAGCACCACGTCAAGATCTTCGGCTGGCCTGGCGCCGGGCGGGCCTCCACTCCGGCCACGATGAGAACCAGCTCGACCTGAAACCAGCAAGAGCTTTGCCGCACGGCCCCGCGGGGCGCGCCGCGGCCGCCGCGCCGGGCGGGCCTCGACTCCAGCCACGGACTCGGCCTTCATTACCTAAAATAGGAACAACAGTGACGACCACGCACAAGTCCCCGGCTCGGCCTGGCCGGGGAGACGCCGAGACGGACGAAAAACTCGGCATGGCCTGGACCGCCACCCCGGCCGCGCCGGGCACGGCGGCTGGCCTGGCGCCGGGCGGGCCTCCACTCCGGCCACGATGAGAACCAGCTCGACCTGAAACAGCAAGAGCTTTGCCGCACGGCCCCGCGGGGCGCGCCGCGGCCGCCGCGCCGGGCGGGCCTCGACTCCAGCCACGGACTCGGCCTTCATTACCTAAAATAGGAACAACAGTGACGACCACGCACAAGTCCCCGGCTCGGCCTGGCCGGGGAGACGCCGAGACGGACGACAAACTCGGCATGGCCTAGACCGCCACCCCGGCCGCGCCGGGCACACGGCGGCTGGCCTGGCGCCGGGCGGGCCTCCACTCCGGCCACGATGAGAACCAGCTCGACCTGAAACAGCAAGAGCTTTGCCGCACGGCCCCGCGGGGCGCGCCGCGGCCGCCGCGCCGGGCGGGCCTCGACTCCAGCCACGGACTCGGCCTTCATTACCTAAAATAGGAACAACAGTGACGACCACGCACAAGTCCCCGGCTCGGCCTGGCCGGGGAGACGCCGAGACGGACCACAAACTCGGCATGGCCTAGACCGCCACCCCGGCCGCGCCGGGCACGGCGGCTGGCCTGGCGCCGGGCGGGCCTCCACTCCGGCCACGATGAGAACCAGCTCGACCTGAAACAGCAAGAGCTTCGCCGCACGGCCCCGCGGGGCGCGCCGCGGCCGCCGCGCCGGGCGGGCCTCGACTCCAGCCACGGACTCGGTCTTCATTACCTAAAATAGGAACAACAGTGACGACCACGCACAAGTCCCCGGCTCGGCCTGGCCGGGGAGACGCCGAGACGGACGACAAACTCGGCATGGCCTGGACCGCCACCCCGGCCGCGCCGGGCACGGCGGCTGGCCTGGCGCCGGGCGGGCCTCCACTCCGGCCACGATGAGAACCAGCTCGACCTGAAACAGCAAGAGCTTCGCCGCACGGCCCCGCGGGGCGCGCCGCGGCCGCCGCGCCGGGCGGGCCTCGACTCCAGCCACGGACTCGGTCTTCATTACCTAAAATAGGAACAACAGTGACGACCACGCACAAGTCCCCGGCTCGGCCTGGCCGGGGAGACGCCGAGACGGACGACAAACTCGGCATGGCCTAGACCGCCACCCCGGCCGCGCCGGGCACGGCGGCTGGCCTGGCGCCGGGCGGGCCTCCACTCCGGCCACGATGAGAACCAGCTCGACCTGAAACAGCAAGAGCTTCGCCGCACGGCCCCGCGGGGCGCGCCGCGGCCGCCGTGCCGGGCCCGACTCCGGACACGGTGGCGAGCAGCTTCGCCTGAATCAAGATGCCGCCGACCACCCGGCCTGAGCACTGCGACATGCCTGGCTGTCCTGGTCCTTCCTCTCGCGTCAGCCTCGAGGACGGCCTGGTTTAGCACTGCTACCGATTTGGGAAATCGGTCTCACTTCGGCTAAAACAGCGTCTTTAAATACTGCCGGACCGCGCTCGCTTCGCTCGCGCCTAAAGGCGATTTCTGAAAGGTAAATGCCGCTCTTAAGTGAAAATGACTGAATTAGGAACACTGATTTAGGAGACGAGAACGGCCGATTCAGCAAGGTTTCCGGCAGTCGGTTTTACTATCGTCCCGATTCGGAATTTTACCGCGAGCGCGGAATCGACTGCCTGCCTGAATCCGGTAGGGTGCGTGGAAATTCCTTTTGTTTATTAAATCCTGTCAGCCAAATAGCGCACAGTCTCCTTTCGATTTTACAGTTTTAGTTTTCCTGACAATTTTGCTCGGGCCGGGTCGCAGACGTGCTGGAACACCCTGTTTCGGCTGCCGTCGGATCGCGTTGAAGAACGCGTTGGTGGCCCCGCTAAGGCTGGAATTAGCGCGATAATCGC
Source organism: Megalurothrips usitatus (assembly GCA_026979955.1). Classification (NCBI taxonomy): domain Eukaryota; kingdom Metazoa; phylum Arthropoda; class Insecta; order Thysanoptera; family Thripidae; genus Megalurothrips; species Megalurothrips usitatus. The sequence continues at coordinate 476,066 of JAPTSV010000871.1, read as the reverse complement.
CCCGACCCTTCTTTTTTCATGAGGCTGTAAATTTTAATTTTAATTTTGATTTTTTTAGTTACAGTTTTTTACATTTTATTTTAAAACATACCCGTTATTAACTTTTTTCGCCCTCCCACTCATGTTGCAGACGCGAATAGTTCAATCTCTGTTTCGAGTGCCAGTGTGCTAGAAGATAGAAATGTCGGCCAAGCGCGGTAAGACGTTTCTAGAAGAAGAAGGGGCCTTCAGAGGAGGTCAGCTGCTAAAGAAGTCGCCGGCAGTAATTGAGAAATTCTGCGAAGTAGCCAGGTCCAAAGGAACGGAGGCCGAGGTAAGTCGCTTCCAGTGTGACCCTGTGTGTTGCCGCCGTGCTCTGTCTATTGCGTTAGGTGTTCAAAGGGAAATATTTTATCTAGTACATGACCGCGCTGTTTCGTGCTGGGCTGTTACCTAGAGCCGCGTTGATCCGTGTGCTGTTTATATGGGGTTAACGGTGGGACGCCAGCCGTGCCGGCTGGCCACCCTCCACTTCCCCCTAGTGGTCATATTTTTCAAATTTTCTCTCGCGATCAGTTTTCTACAATGACTGAACGTTTCTAGTGCACTCGCCTAGCTATTCCCCGTCCAGGCGATGTATTTCGTGGGCTAAGTCTTGCGCTGGGCGCCCGGACGCCGCTGTTTTGTGCAAAAAGTGGTCCTTCCCTCCAACTTTGGTTAGGTGGCCATCAGGGCGTCATGACGCCGTTTCTTCGTGCCATTTCCTCTCTGTTACCGGTGGCGGCTCCGCTCTCAAAGAGCGCCGCCTACGGTATCGTCATTATCCATTTTAATTGAAATTTTGCGTGACCTGTATGTACTGGCAATCCGTTGTCTCCGAGATGTAGCGGTTTATTTGGCTGTGGACTGCGAGCTGGACCCGCTGGTCCACCGCAGTGATAGGCTGCGTTGTCGTGTAGCAGAAAAGATTGTAAGTCAGGGGGACGATTCAGTTATGTTACTTTCTGTCTGGGGAACTCGAAAGAAGAAAGGGGGAGGGGAGGGTTGAATCAGAAAAGGGACGATTTTGGGTGGGTGGCTTCCTACCTCCTCATAGACACTTTCAGTATCAACCTAACGTTGTTTTATTCTGTTTCCTTCCAGTCCGAGCTGGGAAAGGCCGCAAAGACTGGCGCTGATTCCCCACAACCACACGGGGACCAGGACGACAGCCCGGTTGTCGTACTGGAGGAAGACGACCTGGATGACAGCGTCCACGTGCTAACCCAGGTGACTATGGGGGCCTGAGGAGAGTGCCACTGATTCAGATATTATCGTATAATGCGTGCTTATTTTTTTTTTCTTTTCTTTTTCAGAAGGACGAGAGTGGACACCTCCCAAAGAAAGAATCCACGTCTTCCAAAAGGAGGAAGTCGAAGGAGAGCGGATCTGCCAAGGTAAGATTCAGCTCGTTCGTTACACGAGTTTTTCGGTAAAACACTTGGACCCATTTTTTTCTAAATTTTCTTTTATTGTGTTTACAGGATCTCGCACTGAAGCTGAAATTGATTGAACGGGAGCTGGAGCTGGAAAGGTTGAAGAGGAACCTTTTCATGGCCGATGAGAAAGAGCGAATCCGTAAGACGGTCAAGAGTCCCGCCAACAAGGCCGCCACTGTCAGACAAACTGAGGCCGCCATGCAGTCGCCACTCAAACGAAAAGTAAGGTTTCGACAACATTAATTTTATATTTTCATAACAAATGGTTGTTTCAGTGCACGTTCTAATTTTGTGTCCCTTTTTCAGCTTCATGAGCTGGCAACCAAAGGGAGTCCGTACGGCAAATCAGCCGAAGGGCGAGACTCAATCGGGACTACGCCAGTTCAGAAAAAATCAAAGGTTAATGAGTTGAAGGGAGAGATGACCGCCAGTGAGGTATGTTTAAGTTGTAATTAGTTTTTATGTGTGCATTACTATTTTAGCTCGTTTTTGGTTGTTTCTTTTTGTCAGATATGTTTCTGTTACTAATGCTCGTATTGTTTTTTACTTTTCCAGAAAAGGATGCTTCAAAAAAGCCAGCCAAGACATAACATGACTCAAAACCAGCTGGCAGCTTACAGGTCGATGCCAACTACTCTCATGGCGAAGGAAAGTAAGGTTCGTAAACTTACATCCAGCCATCTTATGACTCGATCGATTGCAACTGAATTTTTTTATCCTAATTTGTTATTTTCTATTTCTTGTTCCAGGGCAGAAAACCTACCCGCCGCTGCCCGTACTGTTACTTTCTGGCCAACATGCCCAAAGACATCCGGGAGCACATCGCACTGTGCCACACAAAGGATGTAAACCAGAACGAGAAGAGAGGCACCAAGGCGATGATAGCCGTCAACAACCTGACTTGCGCCGGGACGCGCGTTGTGAACGCAGACCGAGTTCTGCAGCACGTGCCCGACAAGGTAGAGTCCATTCTGAGCAGCAATGAGGTCCTGAAAATGGTTGTGGACATCTTAGCGGAAGCTATGGTTGTCATCGGGCACGAGGCGGCCGCCGCGCCAAAGTAGCACCACGGAAAAACGAGAGGGATATCAGAGCTGCATTTGAAATTCTGAAAAAGGGAATCAGAGACTCTGCAACAAATGAAGATTCAGAGGAGGACCAGGAAGAGGAGACAGAAGGAAAGGGAGAAGAGGAAGAAGAAAAAGCGGAAGACGAACAAGATGAGGAAGAGGAAGAAACAGAAGAAGATGAGAGTTCAGCTGAAGACGATGAAGATGGACTGTCCATCACTGAGGATGACGATTGAAAGAAATAGTATTTTTAATGTATCAGTTCGCTACAATTCTATAATAAATCAAATCTGTAATAAATCATATCTGTAATAAATCATATGTGTTAAAAGAAAAGACCCTGTTTCCTTTCTCCCAAAAAGAGTTCCCCCAGTCTAGCCCTTGACATAAAACTTAACATTTTAGCTAAAATTCAAAATCGAATTTGCCAACGTTAACTAGAGACACCACAAATTATACATCAAAGTAAAGAGGAAAACAAGACGACCACGAATCTAAAAATGCCAAAACCAAGTAGATCAGAGCAAAACAAAAATTACCACTCCATATAGAAATTACATATTTCTTCGCAAGGCACAAAAAGCATTCTGGGCAGAAATATCCATGACATTTGAGGGCATCTTTTTCTCTCCTCTTAATCTGACCAGATTCAGTGTGACAGCACTGAAATAAACACACATCACCAATGAAACTGCCACCAATATCAGTATTTCCTTGCCCATGAGCCAAAGTAAAGATTTATCACAAAAAGTCGCTATTTTAGCTAAAATTCAAAATCGAATTTGCCAACGTTAACTAGAGACACCACAAATTATACATCAAAGTAAAGAGGAAAACAAGACGAATCTAAAAATGCCAAAACCAAGTAGATCAGAGCAAAACAAAAATTACCACTCCATATAGAAATTACATATTTCTTCGCAAGGCACAAAAAGCATTCTGGGCAGAAATATCCATGACATTTGAGGGCATCTTTTTCTCTCCTCATAATCTGACCAGATTCAGTGTGACAGCACTGAAATAAACACACATCACCAATGAAACTGCCACCAATATCAGTATTTCCTGGCCCATGAGCCAAAGTAAAGATTTATCACAAAAAGTCGCTATTTTAGCTAAAATTCAAAATCGAATTTGCCAACGTTATCTAGAGACACCACAAATTATACATCAAAGTAAAGAGGAAAACAAGACGAATCTAAAAATGCCAAAACCAAGTAGATCAGAGCAAAACAAAAATTACCACTCCATATAGAAATTACATATTTCTTCGCAAGGCACAAAAAGCATTCTGGGCAGAAATATCCATGACATTTGAGGGCATCTTTTTCTCTCCTCTTAATCTGACCAGATTCAGTGTGACAGCACTGAAATAAACACACATCACCAATGAAACTGCCACCAATATCAGTATTTCCTGGCCCATGAGCCAAAGTAAAGATTTATCACAAAAAGTCGATATTTTAGCTAAAATTCAAAATCGAATTTGCCAACGTTATCTAGAGACACCACAAATTATGCATCAAAGTAAAGAGGAAAACAAGACGAATCTAAAAATGCTAAAACCAGAGACAAGGCAAAAGAGAGAGAGAAATCCAGGCTAGCTTAAAAATTGTTATTTTAGCCATTTGACCCATTCGCAAAGTAAGCGTCGAGCTACACACACTGTAATAGGCTCTATCGATTCGTTTTATCATTTCCGATCTAAACAGCGCGGCACCACTGCGCTAAGGCCTCAGCCCAGCCAGATCTAGCCGACCCCGTCATCTCGGTTAACAGCTCCCTCCTACACCCCTGACCAGCTCAGTCCCTGGCGGCGACACCTGGCCGTGTTACGCCGTAAGCCAACGTCAGGTCAGATTTAGGGCACTTATCAAAAACATCGTGTTTAGCAGCCCCTGTCATGGCCAGGATAACCAGTCTCTAATCAACAATAACGCATTAATATGGGATAGGATAAAAGCATCCTGCGGACCCAAACCCCTTGGCCGAAGAGGCCAGGTGTCGACTCCAGCCACGGACTCGGCCTTCATTACCTAAAATAGGAACAACAGTGACGACCACGCACAAGTCCCCGGCTCGGCCTGGCCGGGGAGACGCCGAGACGGACGACAAACTCGGCATGGCCTGGACCGCCACCCCGGCCGCGCCGGGCACGGCGGCTGGCCTGGCGCCGGGCGGGCCTCCACTCCGGCCACGATGAGAACCAGCTCGACCTGAAACAGCAAGAGCTTTGCCGCACGGCCCCGCGGGGCGCGCCGCGGCCGCCGCGCCGGGCGGGCCTCGACTCCAGCCACGGACTCGGCCTTCATTACCTAAAATAGGAACAACAGTGACGACCACGCACAAGTCCCCGGCTCGGCCTGGCCGGGGAGACGCCGAGACGGACGACAAACTCGGCATGGCCTAGACCGCCACCCCGGCCGCGCCGGGCACGGCGGCTGGCCTGGCGCCGGGCGGGCCTCCACTCCGGCCACGATGAGAACCAGCTCGACCTGAAACAGCAAGAGCTTCGCCGCACGGCCCCGCGGGGCGCGCCGCGGCCGCCGCGCCGGGCGGGCCTCGACTCCAGCCACGGACTCGGCCTTCATTACCTAAAATAGGAACAACAGTGACGACCACGCACAAGTCCCCGGCTCGGCCTGGCCGGGGAGACGCCGAGACGGACGACAAACTCGGCATGGCCTGGACCGCCACCCCGGCCGCGCCGGGCACGGCGGCTGGCCTGGCGCCGGGCGGGCCTCCACTCCGGCCACGATGAGAACCAGCTCGACCTGAAACAGCAAGAGCTTTGCCGCACGGCCCCGCGGGGCGCGCCGCGGCCGCCGCGCCGGGCGGGCCTCGACTCCAGCCACGGACTCGGCCTTCATTACCTAAAATAGGAACAACAGTGACGACCACGCACAAGTCCCCGGCTCGGCCTGGCCGGGGAGACGCCGAGACGGACGACAAACTCGGCATGGCCTAGACCGCCACCCCGGCCGCGCCGGGCACGGCGGCTGGCCTGGCGCCGGGCGGGCCTCCACTCCGGCCACGATGAGAACCAGCTCGACCTGAAACAGCAAGAGCTTCGCCGCACGGCCCCGCGGGGCGCGCCGCGGCCGCCGCGCCGGGCGGGCCTCGACTCCAGCCACGGACTCGGTCTTCATTACCTAAAATAGGAACAACAGTGACGACCACGCACAAGTCCCCGGCTCGGCCTGGCCGGGGAGACGCCGAGACGGACGACAAACTCGGCATGGCCTGGACCGCCACCCCGGCCGCGCCGGGCACGGCGGCTGGCCTGGCGCCGGGCGGGCCTCCACTCCGGCCACGATGAGAACCAGCTCGACCTGAAACAGCAAGAGCTTCGCCGCACGGCCCCGCGGGGCGCGCCGCGGCCGCCGCGCCGGGCGGGCCTCGACTCCAGCCACGGACTCGGCCTTCATTACCTAAAATAGGAACAACAGTGACGACCACGCACAAGTCCCCGGCTCGGCCTGGCCGGGGAGACGCCGAGACGGACGACAAACTCGGCATGGCCTAGACCGCCACCCCGGCCGCGCCGGGCACGGCGGCTGGCCTGGCGCCGGGCGGGCCTCCACTCCGGCCACGATGAGAACCAGCTCGACCTGAAACAGCAAGAGCTTCGCCGCACGGCCCCGCGGGGCGCGCCGCGGCCGCCGTGCCGGGCCCGACTCCGGACACGGTGGCGAGCAGCTTCGCCTGAATCAAGATGCCGCCGACCACCCGGCCTGAGCACTGCGACATGCCTGGCTGTCCTGGTCCTTCCTCTCGCGTCAGCCTCGAGGACGGCCTGGTTTAGCACTGCTACCGATTTGGGAAATCGGTCTCACTTCGGCTAAAACAGCGTCTTTAAATACTGCCGGACCGCGCTCGCTTCGCTCGCGCCTAAAGGCGATTTCTGAAAGGTAAATGCCGCTCTTAAGTGAAAATGACTGAATTAGGAACACTGATTTAGGAGACGAGAACGGCCGATTCAGCAAGGTTTCCGGCAGTCGGTTTTACTATCGTCCCGATTCGGAATTTTACCGCGAGCGCGGAATCGACTGCCTGCCTGAATCCGGTAGGGTGCGTGGAAATTCCTTTTGTTTATTAAATCCTGTCAGCCAAATAGCGCACAGTCTCCTTTCGATTTTACAGTTTTAGTTTTCCTGACAATTTTGCTCGGGCCGGGTCGCAGACGTGCTGGAACACCCTGTTTCGGCTGCCGTCGTATCGCGTTGAGGAACATTCGGTGACCCCGCTAGCCAATCAGCGCGCAGCGTCGCCCCGACCGAGCTGGCAACAGCGGCTGTACCAGGCAGCGGCGGTGCAGGCAGCGGCAGGCTGCTGCCGGCCCGTCAGTTCGGTGTCGCCCTCCCAGCAGGTCAGACGCGCGTCCCTCTTGCTGTTTCGAGTGCCAGTGTGCTAGAAGATAGAAATGTCGGCCAAGCGCGGTAAGACGTTTCTAGAAGAAGAAGGGGCCTTCAGAGGAGGTCAGCTGCTAAAGAAGTCGCCGGCAGTAATTGAGAAATTCTGCGAAGTAGCCAGGTCCAAAGGAACGGAGGCCGAGGTAAGTCGCTTCCAGTGTGACCCTGTGTGTTGCCGCCGTGCTCTGTCTATTGCGTTAGGTGTTCAAAGGGAAATATTTTATCTAGTACATGACCGCGCTGTTTCGTGCTGGGCTGTTACCTAGAGCCGCGTTGATCCGTGTGCTGTTTATATGGGGTTAACGGTGGGACGCCAGCCGTGCCGGCTGGCCACCCTCCACTTCCCCCTAGTGGTCATATTTTTCAAATTTTCTCTCGCGATCAGTTTTCTACAATGACTGAACGTTTCTAGTGCACTCGCCTAGCTATTCCCCGTCCAGGCGATGTATTTCGTGGGCTAAGTCTTGCGCTGGGCGCCCGGACGCCGCTGTTTTGTGCAAAAAGTGGTCCTTCCCTCCAACTTTGGTTAGGTGGCCATCAGGGCGTCATGACGCCGTTTCTTCGTGCCATTTCCTCTCTGTTACCGGTGGCGGCTCCGCTCTCAAAGAGCGCCGCCTACGGTATCGTCATTATCCATTTTAATTGAAATTTTGCGTGACCTGTATGTACTAGGCAATCCGTTGTCTCCGAGATGTAGCGGTTTATTTGGCTGTGGACTGCGAGCTGGACCCGCTGGTCCACCGCAGTGATAGGCTGCGTTGTCGTGTAGCAGAAAAGATTGTAAGTCAGGGGGACGATTCAGTTATGTTACTTTCTGTCTGGGGAACTCGAAAGAAGAAAGGGGGAGGGGAGGGTTGAATCAGAAAAGGGACGATTTTGGGTGGGTGGCTTCCTACCTCCTCATAGACACTTTCAGTATCAACCTAACGTTGTTTTATTCTGTTTCCTTCCAGTCCGAGCTGGGAAAGGCCGCAAAGACTGGCGCTGATTCCCCACAACCACACGGGGACCAGGACGACAGCCCGGTTGTCGTACTGGAGGAAGACGACCTGGATGACAGCGTCCACGTGCTAACCCAGGTGACTATGGGGGCCTGAGGAGAGTGCCACTGATTCAGATATTATCGTATAATGCGTGCTTATTTTTTTTTTCTTTTCTTTTTCAGAAGGACGAGAGTGGACACCTCCCAAAGAAAGAATCCACGTCTTCCAAAAGGAGGAAGTCGAAGGAGAGCGGATCTGCCAAGGTAAGATTCAGCTCGTTCGTTACACGAGTTTTTCGGTAAAACACTTGGACCCATTTTTTTCTAAATTTTCTTTTATTGTGTTTACAGGATCTCGCACTGAAGCTGAAATTGATTGAACGGGAGCTGGAGCTGGAAAGGTTGAAGAGGAACCTTTTCATGGCCGATGAGAAAGAGCGAATCCGTAAGACGGTCAAGAGTCCCGCCAACAAGGCCGCCACTGTCAGACAAACTGAGGCCGCCATGCAGTCGCCACTCAAACGAAAAGTAAGGTTTCGACAACATTAATTTTATATTTTCATAACAAATGGTTGTTTCAGTGCACGTTCTAATTTTGTGTCCCTTTTTCAGCTTCATGAGCTGGCAACCAAAGGGAGTCCGTACGGCAAATCAGCCGAAGGGCGAGACTCAATCGGGACTACGCCAGTTCAGAAAAAATCAAAGGTTAATGAGTTGAAGGGAGAGATGACCGCCAGTGAGGTATGTTTAAGTTGTAATTAGTTTTTATGTGTGCATTACTATTTTAGCTCGTTTTTGGTTGTTTCTTTTTGTCAGATATGTTTCTGTTACTAATGCTCGTATTGTTTTTTACTTTTCCAGAAAAGGATGCTTCAAAAAAGCCAGCCAAGACATAACATGACTCAAAACCAGCTGGCAGCTTACAGGTCGATGCCAACTACTCTCATGGCGAAGGAAAGTAAGGTTCGTAAACTTACATCCAGCCATCTTATGACTCGATCGATTGCAACTGAATTTTTTTATCCTAATTTGTTATTTTCTATTTCTTGTTCCAGGGCAGAAAACCTACCCGCCGCTGCCCGTACTGTTACTTTCTGGCCAACATGCCCAAAGACATCCGGGAGCACATCGCACTGTGCCACACAAAGGATGTAAACCAGAACGAGAAGAGAGGCACCAAGGCGATGATAGCCGTCAACAACCTGACTTGCGCCGGGACGCGCGTTGTGAACGCAGACCGAGTTCTGCAGCACGTGCCCGACAAGGTAGAGTCCATTCTGAGCAGCAATGAGGTCCTGAAAATGGTTGTGGACATCTTAGCGGAAGCTATGGTTGTCATCGGGCACGAGACCAAAGTAGCACCACGGAAAAACGAGAGGGATATCAGAGCTGCATTTGAAATTCTGAAAAAGGGAATCAGAGACTCTGCAACAAATGAAGATTCAGAGGAGGACCAGGAAGAGGAGACAGAAGGAAAGGGAGAAGAGGAAGAAGAAAAAGCGGAAGACGAACAAGATGAGGAAGAGGAAGAAACAGAAGAAGATGAGAGTTCAGCTGAAGACGATGAAGATGGACTGTCCATCACTGAGGATGACGATTGAAAGAAATAGTATTTTTAATGTATCAGTTCGCTACAATTCTATAATAAATCAAATCTGTAATAAATCATATCTGTAATAAATCATATGTGTTAAAAGAAAAGACCCTGTTTCCTTTCTCCCAAAAAGAGTTCCCCCAGTCTAGCCCTTGACATAAAACTTAACATTTTAGCTAAAATTCAAAATCGAATTTGCCAACGTTAACTAGAGACACCACAAATTATACATCAAAGTAAAGAGGAAAACAAGACGAATCTAAAAATGCCAAAACCAAGTAGATCAGAGCAAAACAAAAATTACCACTCCATATAGAAATTACATATTTCTTCGCAAGGCACAAAAAGCATTCTGGGCAGAAATATCCATGACATTTGAGGGCATCTTTTTCTCTCCTCTTAATCTGACCAGATTCAGTGTGACAGCACTGAAATAAACACACATCACCAATGAAACTGCCACCAATATCAGTATTTCCTTGCCCATGAGCCAAAGTAAAGATTTATCACAAAAAGTCGCTATTTTAGCTAAAATTCAAAATCGAATTTGCCAACGTTATCTAGAGACACCACAAATTATACATCAAAGTAAAGAGGAAAACAAGACGAATCTAAAAATGCCAAAACCAAGTAGATCAGAGCAAAACAAAAATTACCACTCCATATAGAAATTACATATTTCTTCGCAAGGCACAAAAAGCATTCTGGGCAGAAATATCCATGACATTTGAGGGCATCTTTTTCTCTCCTCATAATCTGACCAGATTCAGTGTGACAGCACTGAAATAAACACACATCACCAATGAAACTGCCACCAATATCAGTATTTCCTGGCCCATGAGCCAAAGTAAAGATTTATCACAAAAAGTCGCTATTTTAGCTAAAATTCAAAATCGAATTTGCCAACGTTATCTAGAGACACCACAAATTATACATCAAAGTAAAGAGGAAAACAAGACGAATCTAAAAATGCCAAAACCAAGTAGATCAGAGCAAAACAAAAATTACCACTCCATATAGAAATTACATATTTCTTCGCAAGGCACAAAAAGCATTCTGGGCAGAAATATCCATGACATTTGAGGGCATCTTTTTCTCTCCTCTTAATCTGACCAGATTCAGTGTGACAGCACTGAAATAAACACACATCACCAATGAAACTGCCACCAATATCAGTATTTCCTGGCCCATGAGCCAAAGTAAAGATTTATCACAAAAAGTCGATATTTTAGCTAAAATTCAAAATCGAATTTGCCAACGTTATCTAGAGACACCACAAATTATACATCAAAGTAAAGAGGAAAACAAGACGAATCTAAAAATGCTAAAACCAGAGACAAGGCAAAAGAGAGAGAGAAATCCAGGCTAGCTTAAAAATTGTTATTTTAGCCATTTGACCCATTCGCAAAGTAAGCGTCGAGCTACACACACTGTAATAGGCTCTATCGATTCGTTTTATCATTTCCGATCTAAACAGCGCGGCACCACTGCGCTAAGGCCTCAGCCCAGCCAGATCTAGCCGACCCCGTCATCTCGGTTAACAGCTCCCTCCTACACCCCTGACCAGCTCAGTCCCTGGCGGCGACACCTGGCCGTGTTACGCCGTAAGCCAACGTCAGGTCAGATTTAGGGCACTTATCAAAAACATCGTGTTTAGCAGCCCCTGTCATGGCCAGGATAACCAGAAAGGAGGTTGGTCCCTTTAAGGTGTGGTTAGGCCCGAGGTACCGACTTTTTTTGTACAAATGTTGCTTGATGTCGCATGAGGACCCTTTATTCCGTTTCTCATGCAAATTAAAGCACGTTCATATATTGGAGGGAGTTACTTCCCCCGTAGGTAAGGTTGGTCAAAGCTACCGAGTTATCTTTTTCGGAACTTTGTGAGCTTTATTTAGGGACCCCACACACCACTTTTGATGAAAATGGGAGCACTTCGATTTTTTGGAGGATGGTCCTCCCCCTGTAGGTTAGGTTAGGTGCAAGCTACCGAGTTTTGCTTTCAGGACTTCAATTGGACTCAGTCAAAGACCCCGTAAACCAATTTTCATGCAAATCGAAGCACATTGATATTTTGGAAGGGGTTTGTCCCCCCGCTAGGTTAGGTTAGGACGGAGGTACCGAGTGTTGCTTCCAGGATTTTCATTTGCCTCAGTCAAAGACCCCGTATACCAATTTTCATGCAAATCGGAGCACTTTGATTTTTTGGAGGGGGTTTCTCCCCCCGCTAGGTTAGGTTAGGACGGAGGTACCGGGTTTGGCTTTCAGAACTTTAATTGGACTCAATCAAAGACCCCGTATACCAATTTTCATGCAAATCGGAGCACTTTGACTTTTTGGAGGGGGTTACTCCCCCCGCTAGGTTAGGTTAGGATGGAGGCACCGGGGTTTGCTTTTGGAACTAGAATTGGACTCAATGAAAGACCCCGTATACCAACTTTCATGCAAATCGGAGCACTTTGACTTTTTGGAGGGGGTTACTCCCCCCGCTAGGTTAGGTTAGGATGGAGGTACCGGGGTTTGCTTTTAGAACTAGAATTGGACTCAATGAAAGACCCCGTATACCAACTTTCATGCAAATCGGAGCACTTTGACTTTTTGGAGGGGGTTACTCCCCCCGCTAGGTTAGGTTAGGATGGAGGTACCGGGGTTTGCTTTTAGAACTAGAATTGGACTCAATGAAAGACCCCGTATACCAACTTTCATGCAAATCGGAGCACTTTGATTTTTTGGAGGGGGTTTCTCCCCCCGCTAGGTTAGGTTAGGACGGAGGTACCGAGTTTTGCTTTTAGAAACTTCATTGGCCTTAGTCAAAGGCCCCGTATACCAATTTTCATGCAAATCGGAGCAATTTCATTTTTTGGAGGGGGTTTCTCTCCCCGATAGGTTAGGTTAGGACAGAGGTACCGAGATTTGCTTTTAGAAACTGATTTGGACTTAAACAAAGACCCTGTATACCAATTTTTATGCAAATCGGAGCAATTTCATTTTTTGGAGGGGGTTTCTCCCCCCCGTAGGTTAGGTTAGGTCATAAGTACCGAGTTTTTCCTTTAACCATGTACGAGTGACACCGTAATGCACATTTGGTCCAAATTTCAGCTTTGCACGTGCGACCGTTCACCCGCTATGATTTTTCATACAAATCGCGCAGGCGCGTTACTAATTAGATGATTCTCCTTCATGGGACGCAAATGAGGCATTTGGCTATAAACATATTTATTAGACTAGTCTTATAAATTCTTTCCTACGTGCGCCCATAGGTGGGTTTTACAATCATGTGGTAAAAGGTTGGGGGTTGATGTCCTGAGGGGAGTATTAAGGGGGCTTCTTCTGCTCGGAGCCGCGGCACCTTGCGATGTCCTGGGGCTGCAACACGCCATACAGTCGCTCCGAAGATGCGGTGGATGGAGATGGACCACTGCAGAGTTGACTCGATTGTGGTCCTCTGGTGGCGGCGGCGGTTGATGCCCAGGATGCTGCAGACAGCGTCATTCTGCGGAAGCCACGAACCACGGCAGCCTATAACATATGGCATAGTTATGACTCGGTTGACCTTGAATTGCTTTTGCACTTGCGCCGTGAACTCTGGCTTTGAGTATTTGGCCAACTTATGCATGTAAGAGTTCTGCATAGAGTTAGTTTTGGACTCAAAACATACAGTGACTTCCACAATGTAGGCTGTGTCATTGTCTTTAAAGATCAGGTCAGGGGTTTGGTTCTCTGTTCCAATCGGCATCTTAATCACGGGTGTGGTGTGGCACTCAATCCCACTTCGAGCTGGGAGAGCCTTCACAATTGCCTTAGCTACAGAGTCATGTCGGTTGACTCGAGCATAATGTGTTATCGGGCATCTTTGTAACACATGGTAAAGGGATTCTTGGGTCGCACATGAAAGATTTCGACATTCCACCTGTCTATAACTACTGCTCAGCGTTGGTAAAAGACCGAATCTTAGTTGAATTGCTTTGGTATATTCCGAGTTCTTCCAATACCAGGGGGGAGAGTACACCCAAGTTGACTCAACTCTTGTGGTCAGTAGGGCTTTTCCTGTTGCACATATTTCCATCTTGTTTCTCCAATACTTCTGGACACCTTGGGCAGAGGGGCTCGGTATTTGGCTGGTCATCGTCTTCAGTCTTTCCATTAGCTTGGTTATTACAGTCGTCTTCATACAGGCCTGCAGGTCTTTGGCTTGTCCATTGGCTTGGAGGTTGTTCAGTCTTCTGAGGTATATAGCGGGCACTGATACCATCATACTCGGGATTCCCAGTCCTCCGAATTTCATAGGTGCATGGATGTATGCATCTGCCGTCTGTCTGGGTAGGTGGAGGATTTCCTTAATATACTTCCTTATATTATTATCTAGAAACCGGAGTTTCTTCTTGGTGACATCCATTGCTTGTAACCCGTAGAAGAGGGTTGGTATCAGGTGCCTTTGGATGATGTATAGTTTTTGCCATGGCTTCAGTGGCGCTTCCTTGATCCGTTTCAGTGGCTCTTCAATTTGGCTGGTTGCGGGGGTTTTAACACCATAGTGCCCATACTTTAGGCCTAAGTACTTTAGCTGTTGGTCAACAGCCAACGTCGGTATCGGTTGGTTGTATAATCGAATAAGCGGAGCAGTCTGCACTGCCGTTTTCTTGGTGCCAGGGACTCGGACCAATTGTAGCGCTGCACATTTGCTTTGGTTTACTTCTAAGTTGTGGTGGCTCAGGAACTCCTCCGTGATCGTCGTCATCTCTTCCATTGCTTTATCGTCTTCAGCTAGGAGAACAAGGTCATCAGCAAATGCTAGTGCTTTGACTCGAGTTTCGCCTACTTTCACGCCTTCACAGTGTTCTTCAAGTTCGTCCAGCAGATCATCAATTATAAGGTTGAACAGCAATCCTGATGTCGGGTCTCCTTGTTTCGTGCCCCTCTTGATCTTAATCTCTCTTGTGGTCTTCCCATTGCACTCAATCGTGGTGAATATGGCGTCATAGTTCGCCATAATATATTGTATGGTATGTTCATCGATTTGGTGCCTTCGCAGGCTGTCCAAAATTGACTTCTTTGTCACTCGATCGAAGGCCTTGGCAAGGTCAATAGATAGAATAAGAATTGGTTTTCCATTCTCTCGGTGTGATTTTATCACACTTTGCAGGACCGTGTTGTTAATGAGTGTGCCATCCTGCGACACAAAGCCTCGTTGATTGTAGGCGTGCTGGACGTGGCTTGACAGTCTTTCATTTATCATGGAGTGTAGGAATCGAAGCAGTTTGCTTGAGATAGTTGTCGGCCGCCAGTTCTTAGGGTCTTTCAGGTTTCCACTTTTGGGGAGCAATACAGTCCTGTTCCTTCGCAGTATGGGAGGAAGCGTTCGCAGCCCCCAGATTATATTCATGAGGGCCGTGAGGTCCTTGTCGTCCATTTTTCTTATGTCCTCTCGTTTGATCCCATCTGGGCCAGCAGCTGTCTCTCGTATCTTCCCCGCTGCAGACATAACTTCAGTTATTGAAAATGGATGGCTAACGTTTATTGTAGGCGGATTAGCCGGGCTTCGGGGTTCCCATTGCGGTTCATTCTCTGCATAAGTAGCCTCAAAAAACTCTTCAATTTCTTCCACCGTCGGGGTTTCCGTCACGTTCTGTTCTCTTCCAGAGATAAGTATGTCCGCCACTTGACCTGGGCTTTTGTGGTACATTTGTTGGTATCTCACGTATTCTGCTGCTCTTCGCTTTGATCTGCTTCCTTTGTACTTCTTTTTCTGCCTTTGTTTTCTCTTTCTTTGAACTGTTTCTGTTCTTTTAATACTCATTATATAGCTGTCTAGCTGGGGCAGGACATCATGCACGTCTCTTTCTGTTAGTGCCAATTTTATAAGTTCCTGGACTTCTATTGAGCAATCTTCTTTAATTGCTCTAAGGGACATACAGATTTTCCCGTTCGGAATTAAGGGGGATCCATCATCAATACGTTCGGCGAGCACAATGGTTCTTGGGTCACAGATGGGGTGCGGCCTTTCCGCCATATCCTCAGCGATCTCATATGTATTCACTTTTTGGCTGGTAGTTGGAATTTCATGTTCGGGGATGGTATTGGTCCTAAGGAGTTTTTCCTCCTCTTTAGCTAGGATTTCCTGGTAGTCCGGCCTTTGCCGCAACTTTTTCAAACCGTGGATTGATCGCAGAGTCGTGGCATTCAGTGCTGCACAAACATCTGTGCTGTTCGCCCGGGTTGTAAGTGGCAGCCTTAACTCTTCCCGTGCTATCTGCCTCATTTCGGCCTCTGTATATCTTCCTCGAGGAATCGGTCGAGCCTCCACTCTTGCTAGGTCTTCGTCGTTGTATTCTTTCGGGTGTGCTCTTTTCAGGTGCCGTTGTTTCCCTATATATGTGGGGAAACGTCTAGGGCAGATGGAACAGGTATACTGACCATCATCTTCAGGTGGCGGGGCCCTGCACCGTCGCACATGTTGTTTCCTTTGACTATCTGTTCTGCCGCTAAGGTCTATCCGACACTGTGAGCACTTTTCGACATCTTTTTCACCACTTTGATTTATTTTGGGTTCTGGAACTAGGGAATATGTCTCTAGACCGGTTTTTTCTTTTTCACTTTTTTCTTTCCCCCGCTGCTTGGGATGGGAAGTGATCCGAGGCTTGTTATTATCTTGTTTGGGAGCAATAAATTGAAGTTACCAGGCTTGCTAGGCCAAAGTAACCTGCGGCGAGGCCGCGGGTGGGGAGAGATAGCCTGTGTTCATTAGTTCAGGGGCCAGGCATTATGCACAATAGTACCAAAGGGGCCCCTTATCCGCGCTCCCGTTGCTTTGCCATCAGCTGGACGGTGAACACTCGGCGCTTGAGCCCGATACACTGAGATGTGCCTGCCTCGCAGGAATAACAATCTGGCATTAACACTTCCTCAGCACACGGGCCCTTTGACATGAGAATCGACTTACCCTTGACTGCGAACTGAGACCTGGATCAGTCTCAATTGTATGTTGCCACGGGGTCTTTGGCTCATGGGGACGGCCTCCCCTGGGAGTCCATGCTCACGGGCCTCCGCCGGTGTCATAGTTACTCCCGCCGTTTACCCGCGCTTGCTTGAATTTCTTCACGTTGACATTCAGAGCACTGGGCAGAAATCACATTGCGTCAACACCCGCTAGGGCCATCGCAATGCTTTGTTTTAATTAGACAGTCGGATTCCCCTGGTCGGTGCCAGTTCAAAGCTGCTCTTTTCGTGGTGGCCGTCCCTTCAAACAGTACTCGCCCGTGAAGGAGTAACTTCGTACGGGGTCGAAGAACGCGAGGCTGCGGTCCCACCGCAGGACAAGGATGACACAAGGACCGCGTGCAAGTACGTGGGCAAAATTACTCGGGGCTGGGGGCTGGCGGGGCAGGCGTCTCCGCGTACCAAAGTACGTAGTGCATTTCGTACGAAGTCAGAGTACGCGACGCTGCGGTCTCCGCGCGCCGCGAAGCTGACATAAGGTTCGCGTGCAAGTACGTGAGAGACCCCATATTCGCTAGGCAGGACGCGCAGTGCAAAATGTACGACGGCTGACTACGTCCGCGAGGAGAAGTACCGCCGGATGAACCTGACACGACGCGCTACGTAGAAGGACGTAAGGTACCCTTTTCCCGGCCGGCATGGCATGCGTTACCGCGTTGGCTACTGTAGCGTGCAATTAGCACGGTTGCAGAGGACGAGAGTACACCGATTGGACGTGTTGTTTAATGTACACTCACCGTTTTGGGCGACGAGCTTCCTGCTGACTTGCAATCGCTGTCCGTGTCGTCGCCAGCCTCGTAAGTGCGGCGGACCCGTGCGCTGCTGTGCTTCACCCGCGGCTGGACGTACGGCTCTTTAGCTGTTGGGCTCCACTGTCTGTGCTCCTCTGTCGTGCTCTCCGGCTCCTGCGTGTCACAGTCGATCGTTAAGAGGGGAGTGCAGAAGCGACGCGATGCATTTTACAGTGTTCTACTCACCGAGATCAGTTGGAGGTCGGAGGCCGCGGGAGTGTTCGACGCCGGGGATAGAGACACTGTCTCAGCCTCGATCTCCACAACCTGGATCGGACTCGGGGCCTGTGGGACGTCGATGACTGCGTATGAGAGAAGGGTTCGCAAAGCACGGTCCCATCCATACGTTGACCAGAGAGCGTTGCGCGACACGTACGTGCAAAATGTCCACGCATCAATAGAACCTAACCCGGATGAAAGTGACGGATTCTGCACGCGCCCGCAGGGCGCCAAGAACATGGTGGGCCCGCAGGGCCCACGTGGCGTGAGAGGACCTCGAGCGCAGCGAGAGGTCCCCTCACGCCACTCAAGAGGGCCGTAGGCCCTCTAAACGAGCTTTCGAATGCGCGCGGAGCGCGCATGAGAAAGCGAGTTTAAAGATAAACTTGTATTACCTCTCGAGTTTTCCTTTGATGACTATGAAACTAATAAGGAGCTTGGTACCCACACTGGAGTTCATACTTTAGGTGAGGGCTGTATCCAAATTATGTGTCTACCCCCAAAATTTAAATCTCAGCTAGAAAACATTTTTCTTTGTCTCTTAATCCATGCAAGTGGCCGTGTAAAAGGAAATAGGGAAACATTCCGGAAAGTGATTGAAGAATTGAAGCATTTAGAGAGCACGGGTATTTCAGTTGTAACACCTGAGGGTACTCATCAGATTTACTTTGCCTTGTGTCTTGTGACCGGTGACAACAAAGGTCTTAATGCTGTCCTAGGATTTGTGGAAAGTTTCAGTGCCAATTTCTATTGTAGGATTTGTAATGAGAAGAAAAATGTAATGCAGTATCAGGTGGAAGCTAATGTTGAAAGAAGGAGAACCAGAGAGACTTACGATGCTGATCTTGTAATTGATAATGTTTCCCTTACTGGCCGCAAAGGAAAGTGTGTTTTTAATGACTTGCAGTCATTCCATGTGTCAGAAAATGTCTATGTTGACATTATGCATGATTTAGATGAAGGGGTTTGGAAATATGTGATGTATAATATTGTGTTGTACTTTTTTAAGAAAAAAAGATTTACTGTTTCTTATCTGAATGAGCTCATTCAGGGTTTTAACTATGGTCGAAATGAAGTCAAGAACCGGCCTCCTCTTATTAGTCATGACGATTTGATGAAGAACAAGCGCTTGCGCTTTAATGCTAGTGAAATGCGCTGTTTTGTAAGATATTTTGGGCTAATGGTTGGCCATTTAGTACTAAAAGAGGACCAATCTGTTTGGAACTTGTACTTGAAAGCTCGTCAGATTTTAGACATCAGTACGGCCCCAATTGTGTATGAATCAGATGTTCCTGTTTTGCGTGCTCTTATTAAGGACCACCATTCATTGTACATGAGGTTGTTTAATGTTCACCTTCAACCTAAGTTTCACTTTGTCCTGCATGAGCCTGAGCTGCTACCTTTATGGGGGCCTCTTGATCCCCTTTCATGTTATCGTACAGAATCTAAGTATAAAGAGGGGAGTGACATTGCTTTTAAGTCTCACAATAGAATGAATTTGCCTCTAACTATTGCCAGGCGGCATCAATTAAAATTTGCATTTAGGCTTCTTAGCCGTCGTGGCTTTGTTCCTAGATTTGAATACACTGGTGCGCGTTGTGTGCGTCTTCAATCTATCAAAGATTTTGTACAGTTTTGTGATGTCATTCCCCCTGACCACAATGGTACTTGGACATGTGTTAACTCTTTGAAAGTAAATGGTGCTCAGTATTATATTGATGCTGTCACACTACTCTCCATTGACCCTTTAAGTAGATTGCCAGTGTTTGGTGTTATCAATGTTATTTCAATTAGAGACAAAGATGCCTATTTTGTTATCAGGGAGCTGAAATTGGTAAAGTTTGAGAAGCATGTCCATGCATATGAGGTGGAAGTTGGCAATACCTGGCACTATGTAAACTACAATGATCTCAGGAGTTTCACGCCGACTGATATCCGGGTTGCAAGTGGTAGGCATTATGTTCCGTACAGGTTTTCAGTTGCGGCATTTGATACAGATAGGAGGCTGTTGTAATTGCAGTTTTGGTTTATTTATGATATTTGATATTTATTGTATTTGGTACATTGATAATTTCATTACATGTATTTCTGATAGGTGTCAGTGTAAGTGAATAAGTAATTATGGCACAGTACAATCAGTTTCATTTTTATTAGTAGCGCATTGATATCTGTGCTGTCATCCATTACTAATAAAAAAAGTAACCCAAGTGAAATAAAAAAATCTTCCATGAAGGAGATTAGTTCATGCCTCAAGAAAGTCAGTGTTTTTGAGACAAGACAACATATCTTATATCAAGAAAAATATACTTACATGAAGTATATTATAGTAATATTGATGCAGGACTACCTCACTTGAATCAAGTGAAGTTTTAGATCTGCGCGATGTCTCAGACTGCTTGTGGCGTCCCTTCGTCTGAACGGCTCTCAGCAACAGGTCGACAGCAACGCGCCCAGGAAGACGCAGGCGCTGATTTCAGTGCGGATGGACATCTTAGAGGGCAGGCCGGGTGTAGTTCGGAGCGTGTACGCCCGCGTCATGCAGTCTAGGGTATGTTGACATCGGTTTCCGGCAGAGTGCCGCGTGATGAGATGTTTTCTTCTGGAAGTATGCATGTTCACCATAAGTTAAGGTCTGAACAAGTACAAGGTACGCCAGGCCGCGTCGTGGGTTAACGGGCTTTGCTCATCGCAAATCACTGTTCTGCCACTCCACGCCTGGCGCACACCTACCTTCACCCTCCAGCGGCTGTCACCTGACGAGTAGGCAGTAGGCCAGTCACTTGACCTGGCCCCTGGACCCGCCCATAGGCAAAAGCGCGGGAGAGGTTGACCTCATAAATCAGCGGATTTTAAATTTTAGCCTACTTGTAAAAATTATCTGAGAGACCGCTTGGGCTGCGCTGCCCAAATTTTCTAAAGACTTTTGCTGGGTTTGGGGACTCTCAATGGGCAGAGGTACTCCCCAAAAAATTGAGACATTTTGGAGAAGGTCGATTTTTGGGCTGTAAATCTACCAAACAGTGCCGCAAACGGCTATCTGAATAAAAATAAACACGGCATATTTAGACATCAAAGGGAGCAGAGACCAGCAGGGGGAGTGGACCGCGAATCTACAGTACACTTGCCCCCTCCGTTAGCCCCTGCCACCCAGAGATATGCTATGATAAAAAAAAAGGAAAAGCCCAAAAATATAACCAAAGGCCGAAACAGAATCTCTCCGTCGTGTGGTGCTTGGGCAGTGGGAGAGTGAAACACAAACTATGCAACAAAGGCGCGGATTTAGGCCCTCCTTACCGGGGGGGGGGGGCACTTTTCACTGCTCCACAAGGCGGGTTGCCTACCTTCTTGCTTGAGTATCCCGTAGGGCTTATGGCGCGAGCTAATTGAGCGAGGAGCTGCCAATAGGGTGGCTCGAAAATCTGGGATCGTAAATTGTGGCACAAACTTTTGATCCTCAGTACATGCAACTGTCGAATCCCAAGTCGTTTTGCTGCAGGACGCACCTGTCGGTAACGTTTGGCGTGTGTCGTGGACGAGTGTGCGAAACGAAACCACAGCGGTTAAAGGGTATGATTACCCGTCACTGACCAAGATGGGGCAGAAAGGTGTTGCCGCGTCTGGTTTGTACTTGAGGTACTTGGATTTGTATTTGACGTTTTTCTCTTAAAATGGGGGCTCAAATCGAAATGCGGCTGGGAAATATAAAGATCTACGTCGTCTTCCGATTCTAATGGGCACCATAAAAACCAATTTATCGCACGTATGAGTGACGGAGCATAAATAGGTTGAATCAAGAACGATCATAAAATTTCCGTGGCGGACGGGTCCTGGACATCCCTCGCCTCCAGCAGCCAGATCCCGGCGGGGTCCACCGCCCCCGCATCCTTGGTCGGCAGGGGGCAGCGGCTCAGGAAGTCGGCGTGACCGATAGTAGTAATACATCCCCCCCCCTACGGGCGTAATCGCCTTTCAGTACTAAGCCGGCTTAATCCGGCTTAGCACTAATCGCTTAACCCTTTACTCTAATCCCTTAACCCGTTCGGTTAACCCTTTCAACACATGCTGCTCATTCACAAAAACAAAACTGGGCTGCCTACCTCCCAGGCGTCGTCCGGCGTGTCTCATGTATTGCCTACCTCCCAGACGTCGTCGGGCCGGGCCGGCCCAACACCTCTACCGGAATTACCTCTAATGTCAGTAGAGGTGAATTCCGGGCGAGCGTGATTTGCCTCTACCATCGGTAGAGAGAAAATACAGACAGTGCGATTTACCTCTACTCCCGGAAACGCGCGTTCGCGTCCAGGAACCAAGTGCGCTCACTGAATCTGAACGTTTCAGGACACTTCGAACCCTTTAGGTGTGCCTAAGAAGGCAGAGACTTAAAGGCGTGTAACCATTGTGCTTATTTCTTTTATTTTCACCGAACATAAGGAGGATTATGAGGCAGGGTAAGAGAAATAAAATTGTTTTATGTGTAACTGGTATAAGTTGTTGGTTTACTAAAACAAATGTAGTGCACTACAAAAATACAGCATCTGTCATTGACAAAAATACATAAGGCTGGCAAATAAAGGAGATCAATCTCAAGACTGTCAATCCAGCATGAGAGGGCATCACCTCAATATTACATAAATGATTTAAAAAAAAAAACAAACAGCAGGACAGTTCCATCTGTGCCATCACATTAAAAGCCGTCAAATTAAAAACAAAATAACACCCTTACAGTCAGCGGGACAATGCCAAGTGTAGCATCATCACTAATGCCGTTCAATCAAAAACAAAATGCAAGCCAGAAAGGGAGCTCAACCTTAGGAGAGAATCTCACTTAAGGGGGCATCACCTTCAAACAAAATGGAACAGAAAAAAAAAGAAATGAAACCAAGCATAGTCCAATAATTAACACAAGTAACATATCACACCCTGTCAGGAGAAGCAGACAAAGCCATTTACACCCTAATTAGAAAAGCATTCAAATCACAAACAAGATGCAAGCCAGCAAGCAAAAACATGCGAGAGAGCTCAATCTCAAGACTGTCAAACCAGCATAAGAGAGCGTCACCTCATTATTACATAAACCAAACGGGGAAAAACAGCAGGACAGTTCTATCTGTGCCATCACATCAAAAGCCGTCAAACTAAAAACAAAAACACAAAAACACACCCTTACAGTCAGCGGGACAATGCCAAGTGTAGCATCATCACAAATGCCGTTCAATCAAAAACAAAATGCAAGCCAGAAAGGGAGCTCAACCTTAAGAGAGAATCTCACTTAAGGGGGCATCACCTTCAAACAAAATGGAACAGAAAAAAAATGAAACCAAGCATAGTCCAATAATCAATCTGAATTACATATCAAATGCTGTCCAGAGAAGAAAATCACACACCTAATATCCTGCGAAAAAAGGACAGGGCCATTCATTATGTACTATCACCTCTAAAACCTTTAAATAAAAATTAAATGGAAGTACTCTAAGGGAGCTCAACCTCAAGAGTGTATCACACTTGAAGGGGCACCACCTCAGAGCACAAGAGTGACCACACCTGATTTCCTTGGCGGCAGACAAAACATGTAGGGAGAATCTTGAGAGCTGCTGTCACATGGAACGTATCTTTCATTTATTTGTCGCTGCGCTGCTGTGCACATGACGCCACGTCACTTTAGTTCTGAAATCACACAGACGAATTGACAATTAAATCAAAGACAATGCGCAAGCACAATGCGGGGGCATTCCACGCCAGATCATCAGGGGTTAGAAATTGACTATCTCAAATTCACTCCAAACTTGTTGGACTTGATCTAACCCTTCTTTAGAGTAAACTACTTTTTCATTTACAACAAAAAGTTCTGGAAATTATGGCTGAGGTAAGGGTAAAACGGAGGAAATTAGAGTAAATTCACAAAAAATAGAAGATGGACTGAAATGTTTTTTCTCATGGCTCGCTTTGTCATGTTTGCACATGAATAGAAGAATATAAACCCGAACTGGGTAATACGCCACATTTAATACATCATAATTTCCAGAACTTTTTTTTTTAAATGAAAAAGTAGTTTTCTCTAAAGAAGGGTTAGATCAAGTACAACAAGTTTGGAGTGAATTGGAGATGGTCAATTTCTGACCCCTCATGATCTGGCGTGGAATGCCTCTGCGATACAGATTCATAGGCACAGCACACTACATGTTTGGACAATGCAATTAAACGCTTACCTTGGAAGATTCCCTGCGATTAGCAGCACTGTCCAGGCCACGACAAAGGGAATGTTGTCAGATGAACTCTTGTCTAAGCACTACGTTGCTCCCACATTTTCGTAGAAAGTAGGGCGAGGCTTACTCCAGACCTAAAAACCCACAGACGAAGAATTTTCGGTTATATCAAAGAGTATTTGAAAGCACATCAGTACGTCACTTTTTATAGCTCTACACCTTGCATTGGAATCTAAACGCAACACACACAGCGTTCCTAGGTACTCGTTAAAACATTGCAAATAAACATTTACCTTTCAAGTTTCCCTGCCCTCAGCAGCACAGCACAAGGTGTTCTCAGCAGCACTCTGTCGGCTGCACCCACTCGCCCCTGAATTTCTGAGTACATGAAGGTGGGGCTCGCCCTGGACCTGAAACCCACAGACTCACATTCACTGCAATGTCAGAGGGGAATTGTGAAAGAAAATTGAGCACCTTCATACCAAAACGAGGATCCAGGCGCAGACGGATGGCAATGTAGATGAGTGGGTTCACATAACCTGTTTAAGAACGGAAACAAGGTGGGATTAGTAGGGAAAAGTAAACATCATTTTCAAACATGGACCCAAAGAGGGCATCGGAGGCACTTCTAAGATGTCGCACTGATTGTTACTCCCAAACTACTTGAGTGCTTAAAATGAAACATGGCACAACATTCTAGGCTATAGTAAGGAACATTCACACAGAATATGAGCCAAAAATGTTATGACATGTTTTGAGATAATAGAACATGTCTGTACTTTAGGAACTTCCGAAACTTTTGGGAGTTGTTCGATTCATACTGAAACTTGTTGGACAGGCTCCCACACCCTTCAAATGACTTCCCTAGTGGTCAAGAATGTGTAAACGAAAGGCAATATCAATATATTAGTTCTTATAAATTTATGCAAAAAATTTAAAAAAATAAAATTTTGAACGGGTGCTCCAAATTCGAAAATATTTGAAGGATTGGAACCTAATACAACCTATAAAAAATGTTTTGTCGAATTTGGTGACTATGTGTCCAAAACGTGGGCTCCCTTGGCGTGGAATCCCTCAGGTCCCGATGGAGAGTCTTTGTGGCACAGCCATGGATGATCCGACGAACTCCGGATTTATATATTAGGGGTTTTACATCATTTCGGTCACTTTGTTGCCCGGAACCTATTCAGAAAGTCGATTTGAAAAAATTATTGTGGAGGTCCCGCCCCCCCTCTTCCTCCCCCCAAATTAAAGGAACATGAAGCACCCGTTTAGAATTTGATTTTCAGCATTGCTTTTATAGTGTCATTCCAAATATGTCATCGAAATTCAAAAGAGTCAATATATTGACATTTCCTCTCGTTAGTACCTTCCTGACCATTTCGAGGGGACCAAAGCCTGTCCGACAAATTTGATTGTGTAACAAAACAAATCTTAAAAGTTTTGGAAGCTCCAAAAGTAAAGGCATAATCAATCACCTGAAAACATACGGTTTTGCTCTTGGCGCATGGTTTGTGTGAATGTGCTTGAGTATAGACTAGAATTTTGCAGTAAGTTTCATTTCGAGCACTCCAGCAGTTTAGGAGTAGCAACTGTTGCTACATCTTATGCGGCTGGCCCCCAAAAGTCTCTTGGAGGCACTTCCGTTCTCTATGCACCGCAATACGTGGCTTGTGTGGGAGCGATCACAGCTCTCAATAAGTTCGCAATGTAAATAAAAAAAGCTTTGGTTTATTTCAGTGTATCAGTATTTAATGTTTATTTACAAAAATACTTGCTTAAAAATATTTACAAAAACACAAGAAAAGTTTTGAATAAGATTTACAATATCAAGTACATAAAGGAGATGAAAAGATATATTTCATTCCACCGTCGCACCATATGGAATGGTTGAAATATACAAATTATCAACTGGTTCCATTGCAATACAGGGCTGAGATAGGGAAGAAGCATTAATATACTTCACAATACCGGACCGCTGAGCAAGTTTTACATGGTGAAGCTCTGTCCTTTGAACATATAATTTCTCACATATAACATAAAGGGTACTTTCAAATGACAGAATCAGGTGCCTTATTTCAAGAAAATCTCCATCTATAGTTTTAGCAAAAGAATCATTTATTTTAAAGCTCTTACAGTAAGAAGAAGTGGAATACTTCAACGCATTTACAATAACTCGGTGGTAGAATAAAAGATTCGTGGTGCAACCTGTATGATCAAGAAGTACCTTTTGCTCTTCTTGCAAGAGAGAACAAACAAAATATTTCCATAAGAGCCCATATCCCTCCTTGGAGCAAACAAAGTCTTTTAGCAGTTTATATTTCAATATTTGTGTAGTGAATTTTACAGCACTTTCTGCAGCCCCTAACGTTGAAGACAGAAACGGCAACGACTGATGAATCAAAAACTTTTTACCTATTTCAAGAATGACCATATTAGGATTCTTAGCAAGTTTTTAATATACCTATTTTGAGCTTCATAAACAAAAGAATTAAGTCCCCACAAAGGGCCAAACAGTTTTACACTATGAGATAGATGAGAAAGTAAATGTAAATTATAGCACATACATTCAACGCCAAAGTATTTCTGAAAATAATTATATAAGTTTGGCACAAGTTCTCAGCTTCAATCAGCTCTTCAATAGTTATGGTTTTCTGCAGAAAAATAAATGTTGCTCTACTGGGCTGAACCCCCGAAAAAATGAAAATTTCGGTATCTATAGATTGGCATGAACTCATTCAGCACCCGAAGTGGCGCCGCCTTGCGACGCCTAGTTTCGGCGTCGCGACGCTTCAAACTTCCGTTTTGGAGCTACTTTGGGCATGAGTTTCTCGAGGACATCAAGCCTGAGAACGTTGCCACTTTGCATGGATATGACCAAATACTATGTCCGTCCACTGAGCTATTTTTGACGAGATTTTCAGTTCCAGGAGAGACCCTGGAACGCCTTGAAAAAGGGGAAAAAGCGAAGCTACACGAGGGGGGACAGAGAGCAGACACCGAAATAAGATTTATGTCAGTGGATAGCTTGAAATTTCATCTTTCTGGAAATCACTTGGGAACAAGTATGCGGCGAATAGATTTCTAGAAACTCATGCCTGAACGGACCTATGTTTTCGACCTTCCTTCAACAATAGAGAGAGACAGACGACCAGCGCCTGTCTCTCTCTGCTGTCGGGTGCGGGGGAGCAGGTCAGGTAGCCCGGGCCCGACCCTCTGTCTGGGCTGGGGAATTAGGGTCCACAATGCACAGTACAGACTGCCATATCTCCCCAAGCTGGACCCTCATGATACAGGCTGCGCTACGCGAGCACTCAAGGCGTGTAGCGAGGCGTGTGCGACACTTCGCGGCCGCCACGGGCGCTTACGGAGGTTGTATGAAAGGGACCAGTTGGTACCAATGAGTACCTATCGCGAGAAGTCAATCTGAAGCGGATATTGGAACCCGGACCATCCAAATCACTAATAAAATCTGCTCCGAAATTTAAATGAATTCGCTCTCCTTCAAGCGAGCGCGAGTTCAATTGACTATTCCAAACATATTTTTGTTTGAACAAATTTTCGAAATCAACGAGACGTTACCGACTGAGTTACCGACTGCATTGCGTCTGCTGTGCGGGGCGAACATGTGCTTCTACGTCTCTCTTGCACTCCAGCAACCAGTCGGGTGCTCCATCTCTCTCCCACTTCCTTAGTCTGTGCCACGCAAAAGACACAATGCTTTTGTGTGTACACAGCAGGGCCAGCATTGAGGCAGCGACCCCAACGGGACTCTTTGCCGATGGCCTAGTCAAAATTGCTAATTTCTCAAGGGAGCCCCTAGCACAAAACCAGACCGCACCAAACGCCTTATCACCCTAATTTCAGAAGGGTTTGCCGTTTGAACGAAGTTTCTAACACCAATAGAAGGTGTGTTTTCAACTGCAGAAGCAAGGCAGGCGACGGCCCGGGGCCGCTCAAGACTCCCGACTAGCTCCGGCAGAGCTGCGATGAGTCGCGCTGCGCAGCCTGCCGGGCGGGGGTGCAATAAATATGGCCACGGTCTTCACGCCATTCAGGTAGTCGGAGTACCAGGCAGCCCCGGCCAGCCCCGGCCTCCGGAGAGGACCTGCGCGGACCCCGTGCTCGGAGTTGAGGCTCGGGGGTACAGCCTTAACATAGACAAGTGACGCATGTGCTTCTTTTTCAATAACCCATCACAACACGGATAAAAATATAGAAGAATCCATGTTTTGAACTCATTTGCTCTCCATAATGACTTAGACTTTAGAGGACGGAGTATTCTCATAATTGCAGAAGACGATTGTATTTTAAAAATTCTTTCATCCACTGCGGCAGAGATGTGGTCAATACCCATTTGGTCATCTTCCAGTATCCAGCACTTCTTTCTTCTTGGATCGAGCAAAAGCTCAGTGTGAAATTTAACTACACCTAATAATATATTGTGCATGTAATCAACTGGGAATTTACAGGGAGAGAAGTTAAAGTATTGCAGATCTAACAAAGGGCATACTCCCTTTACACCTTTATAAATTCTGTCCTCCCTTTTGGTTTCATGTCTTCTGCGGTAAACATGAACCAGATCACAAGCAAAGCTCTCAGCTGTGCGTAGCGCAGCTGGTCCTGAACTACCAACAACAAAACGCCTTCCCGCTTTAGTTCTCTCAGTACGTATATAACAAAATGTACAGCCATGATTAGCATTATATGAACCTAGATTAATAAGTTTGAAGCGCGCTACACTATCTGCAATACCACAAAGGGGAATAACCAAACTTACAACATTTTGACCATTGTGATTCCAAGATAATCCAGTTTGCGACAACTGGTTGGCTTCTTTTACAAAAGGCTCCATAATTGTTTGCAAGTTTGGATCTCTTGGACCTACATACAAACCTGCCATAATAATATACTTAGCACGATCTTCATAAGGCAACTCATTTATGGTTAAATACACTGGCCATAAAGTTTTGTTAGACGAATCTCCAAAAGCAATACCATCCGTGAAGAAACAATAAGAAAAGTTAAACGGATTAGACAATAGGCCATCATCAAACAATTTTCTGTACACACTACCACCACTACCATCATAAATATCACTGAACTGAGATGGATTACTGGGAGTCCTGAATCTATAAGTTAAAATGTTATTTACGAAGTCATCATCTTGAAGGAACAGTTGAAGTTGGTGGGCAACAGAAAGAGATACAAAATAGTTTTTAGGATCTTTAAAATTAACACTATGTTCACAGGCATTACACTGAACTACAGCTTGTTCAGACTTTTCACCAATATATGAATCACAAGAGTCACAGAAAGTATGTTTGGTTATGGCTTCTGTAGAGTGCTGAAGGCTCTGTAAATACTTGTACTTGGTGGTTGGAATTGAACTATCCTCATACATAATACTAAAAATTTTCAAAACATCTACTTGTGCATCCCAGGACAATGAATGCCTAATACCTAGAGTCAAAACCATGTACATCAAATCAGAAACGGTTGTTTCTGTGCAAGTACATACCGTTTTACCTTTGGTCTGTGAAGATACTCCCTCATCCTCCTCTTCTTCACTGCAGTTTTCTGGTGCCGCACCAAATACCTTGTCAGTGCCAGCATCGGCCACACACTCATCTGAAAGCACCGACTCTGGTACACTGCGAACAGATTCATCACTAGGAGTAGAACTAGACAAACTCAGCACATCCGCTGGCAAGGCTGCATTGCGTCGCTTCTTCTTTTTCTGGAACACATATAAAGTTGATAAAGTGAAACTGAACAACACATGTTCTGGTTGAAAACACACAATTAACCACTGGTAAAAATTTACCAAGACTGCTGGTCTGATGTATTCGATGGGTTCTGGTGAAGCTGAAGTAGACCGTTCCTCCGCATCGCCTACTTCCATAGCTGTAGAATCTGAAGTTGCAACATCAACACCAGTCTCTACAAATTGAGTTTGATTTTCCTAGAACAGCAGGCACATAAAATAACATGTATAAAGAAGAAAAGTTGTATTAACAGGCAAAGATATTAGCTCTCCGGAAACAGTGCATAAGCAGTACCTGGTTGATATTATTTTCACTAATGGCCTCTGCCGCCATCCTCTGTAGCATTTCTTTTTGCTCCTTTTTTTTTCGGTACCACCGTGTCGATCTTGGCATCTGCTCGCCCATCACAGCCCATTTTCGGTACTTTCTTCTGAACATAGCTCTTTAACAGTCAAACCGTTGTTTTCAGAAGAAACTCTCACGCCGAAAAGACCTCGACAGCGACAACACGTTTTTGTCATGGTTAGGAGTCGTCCACACTTGGCCTAATCCTGGAGATCGGTAAGGGACCTGTGCGAGACTATACCATCATATGCTCATATGAAAAGTTCGTTGTCTAATAACATCGGGCTATCGGACTCGACAAGGGACTCCAGAAACAAACTCAGAGCGCCAAATAAACTATAACCAGATAAAAATAGTCGCTCAAATAAAGTTTTTTTTAAACAAACGATTTCTGTCGTCCTGCACGTTGCAACACGCGCTATTTCTCATAGCCTAGTCTCTTCGCACCCACATCCACACCGAGAGGCTTGACCAATCCCTCACCATGAGGGTGTCTAGAGATGGCTCACTCCGAACTGACGCCGTTTGCCATTGGTTGCTAGACCGCCACGTTGCTCATTTCGACCAATGGGGAGCGAACATTTTGTTGGCTGGATGCTGCCTTCTGTCTTGGAATGCAGTGGGGGCTCTAGGTGACGCCAAGCCAAGCCGGCCGGCGAGCAGCCAAATTGTTTCTTGTGATATTTGTGATAGTTTTATTAGATGGTATGAGTGACCAAGTTTCTTCGATTCCTTGTGAGAAGTGGTGGGCTAGGTGTAAATTTTTATGTGATGGGACCGTGGAAAACCTGACGCTGGATCAGATATGGGTGCTATCACCTCGGCCAGATCTCGACTTGGTTGGTCCCTTCAGGCCAAAGACGTTTACGGATTTCGATCCAGATAGAGTATATTTAATGAGGACTTCAGTCAAAAGTGACGATGGGAGGACGCACCGGTGGTACGGCCTTTCAAGAATTGCAGGTAAGAGCTAGTGCCCAGCAAGCTATAGGTTATGTTGCTACTCCTTGCTCGTGTTAAACTGTGTTATACACTTCTGTACTTTTGTTTTCGCAGCTACCAAGAATGATCTGAAAAACGGAAAACGTTCTATTTGTCCCCGTGAACAGAACTACAAGGACATTGTAGAGCGTAATTATTCTGATATGGACTTGGGTCTGGACAAACCGGAGTTCCAGAAAGCGAAAGAGGCTGCGGTAAATACTTAGTACTTCAATTATGTAAACTCTTCTCTGTCCTCATGGTCCGTATTAAACCCTTTTTTTTATCCATGATTGCAGAAGGAGACCAAAAAAGCCAGAATGAGTTCAACTGTTGCAATGATGGAGAAATATATTTCAAAGCAGGGCTTGCCTCTGAGTACTCCAGCAGCGGAACCAAGTGATTCTTTGGAAAGAAAAGTCAAGCAGCTGGAGGAACAGTTGGCTAAAGAACGGAAGAAGGCAGAGCAGGAGCGGAAGAAGGCAGAAGAACAAAAGAGACGGTTTGATCGAGAGCTAAGGCAGGCGCTTGAGACCAAGCAGCGAGAGGACCTTTCACATCCCTCAGCCCCACTTGATTATCAAAATTTAGTTCAAAATATTTCTCACAATATTTCTGAAATGGAAAAGAGATTAGATGAGAAGATTGCACAACAGCTAAGTGAAGTGAAAACTGAAGTGGCAAGAATGATTTGTAAGTGGGATCCATATTGTTTCGCAAATGTGGAGCAATGGTTGAATAGCACTCCTTAGTTAAACATTTTCTCCTGGGCTTTGTGGTAAACAAGTTTTGGTCACTCTGTACCACACGCGTCTTGTTTACTTTCATACCCATTTTCGTTTGTTGTGTTCTTTTTCATTCTTGGAGCACCATCTGTGAAAAAATCTGTGAAAATCGTATTGGTAACAGGATTCAGGTTCCATTACATTTTTTATCTAAATTTGAAGAGTCAGCCTGGGTGCACACTTGTTTTGTGTGTAGGTTGTAGGGCCACCTAATTGTCAATTTTTGCAATTCAAAAAGCAAGGTTTTAGTTGTTTTCCATACTTTTTAAGAAATTAATGTATTAACACACATATATATACATATATATCTAAATATATATTTATCTGCTATCAAATGGCAGTGGTCTTTTGTTGTACATATAGAATAATATTTTAAACTCCTGTCTGTGTTAAAACTCCATCAAATGGAATCCTGTGATAATGGGGTTGTTGTCAGGGAAGCGCGCAGCTTTGAATCTGGCGCGCTGCGCCTTCCCGAAGCCGCGATGCAAAATCACGCGCGTCAGCGGATTCCCCTCGGCCGGCCTCACCGACCGAGCGGGAGCGACACGCAGGCAGACGTGTCCCGGCTCCCGACCCGGCAGCTTCGGCTACAAGTAAGTGCTTGGTGGTCGACCTATCTTTGATCTAAAGAGTTCTTGGTCCTTCCTTCTTTCCCTAATATTCTTTGAGTTCAAGAGAAAGGTGAATGGTGGCCACAGAGCACCATTACAGAATTTACACCCCTTGTAAAAACACAAAATATTATTTGGTGGAGGTTGCGTGGCCTTAGCGCTATGAATTTACGCTAAGGGATCACTAGTACTACGACCGTCTCCCTACTTCGTTCCTATTTGATAGGCTTAAGTAGGTAAAAACTCGCTAGGAGTTAAAAGCTCTGCAATAGCGTGTTTTCGTGCGCGGATATTCTGTTCGTGCAAGGTTGGGAGTCGAAATTGCAAAAGTTTCTAAGTTCTAATTGTCTTGCCGACCAGACGAAAGTCACGGGCAACACGTTAGTATTCTTTTTGACATTATTTTTGCAATTTGTGTGAATGTGTTTTTTGTGTAACCGCGGTTAGGCTAGGTTAGGCTAGGTTAGGCTAGGTTAGGCTAAGTAAGGCTATGTTGGATAAGTTAGTTTTAAGACCATGATTTTTTCTTGTTCAGTTTTTACCGTGTTTTTTTTTTTAATTCCTCTTTCCACATGGAAAAAAAAATAGTTTTAAGCTAGGCTAGGAGAGACACAAAGTCGCGCTCGCCGCCGCGGCGAGGCGGACGTTTGGTGTCGAGTCAGCGATAGCGTCGGGTTCGCCTCGAGCTCGCTGGACAGCGCCGAGTGGGAGTGTTGCCGCACTCTACTCTGTTAAGATCAGTTTCAAATTTGTAAGTTCTAAATTCTGTAAAAAAAAAAAAATACATATATTTTTCAATATGGACAGTGCCAATCCCACTAAACCTCAGATTTTATTGCCTGTTTACAAAAATGGTGAAAATGTTGAAAATATTCTGGACTTATTAAATTACAGATTAGATATTTTTAGGTGTACGGATTGCGAGAAAGCAATATATTTGGAGGATGCGGTCAGAGGATCTGACCTGAAAAAATTAGTTCAACCTTTATGTCGTACGTATCCCTATAACTCCTCCTGGTTTAGACTCAGAGAAGGCCTCTTAGATGTAATTGAACAGCAGAGAGCCGCACAGAGAGCAGAGCAAGAATTACAGCAGTACCGAGAGTTAGTAGAGAAAGCACAAGATCAAGTTGAGGACTTCTTTCGGGCCAATAGGTATTTACTCGGAAAAAGAAAAGACAAAGAAAAAAAAAGAAAAAAGAAAAGAAAATTAGAGACGATTGGATGGCTCGCTGTGTTCATGAGAAATTTCAACAAAATAAAATTTTCTCTCTTTTGTTACATTTGACAGGCAATAAATTCATTTTGGATTGTTACGATGGCAATATTTTAGGCGTCATACTTATGAAAGAGAGACAAAAGGCGCTTCAGGGCAGGAAAGATTTTGCCAATCGTCAGTAGTGTACAAATTCTAGATGTAAGACCATTTTAAATTACGATTAGTCTAAGA
Source organism: Megalurothrips usitatus (assembly GCA_026979955.1). Taxonomy (NCBI): domain Eukaryota; kingdom Metazoa; phylum Arthropoda; class Insecta; order Thysanoptera; family Thripidae; genus Megalurothrips; species Megalurothrips usitatus. The sequence continues at coordinate 442,402 of JAPTSV010000871.1, read as the reverse complement.
CGATTTAGTGTTTTAGTGAAGTTGTAGTCTAAGAAATTTAAGGTTTAGTCACAATGCGTGCTTAGGAATTAAGTGTAGAACCTTAAGAGTATGTTTAGAAGTAGGGTAAAATTCAAACTCATGACGTGTCTCTTCCATTTTTCCTCCTTGTTTCTCTTATTTTTCATTTTTCCGTCTTCACTTGACCACCAAGTGCTTCGTTGGGACCGGACCGTCCGGAGTATCCTGGCTCGCTGAGTGACGGGCTCTGCTCTTGTCCGACATTTTGGCACTGACTGTATCTAGTGCCCTTCGTGCCGATCGGTGTGTACTTAGCTGCCGAGCCGCCCACGCCAAGGGTTGACAAGTCCTTTTGGAGGCGTCACAGCTGCTACGTCCCAGCGACATGCAAGACCGCAGCTGCCCCGTATCCGAGTCTTTCGAGAGGAGGTGCGGCGGAGTATGGCTCGTCCAACTCCCCCGCGGGGACCCCAGAAGAAGACCGAGTTGGAGGCGGCAACCCGTACTACAGCTATCTACGTACGGCCAGCGCTCGTCAACACAGCGCGACCTACAGACGGCACGCCCACCTGCGCCATCTGCAGCCATCTGTAGCCACAGTCATTGGCTTTCAAGTGCAAGTTTGTGCATCTGCTCATTCTCTTCGGTCATCGTCGCCGTGGTGACAAAGGATTGCTGAGTCCTTCGGGAGGAAGCACGGTTGTAGCAACCTGGAGCACAACCGCCCCAAGCCGAGCCCGCCATGGGGGAGGCCAGCTGGCTCAGGCCACCTGAGGGGACCTTCACCCACCAGACACCTCAGCCTGAGTCGCTTTGCGAGGAAGGGCTGAGCGTGGGGACGCGTCGGAAGGTGTTAGGCGCGCCGACCCGTCCTGCCTCAATGTGGCCAGTGGTCGCTTGCAGGCACTGGCTGTAATTTCACAGAAGATCACTCGGGATGAAGAATCAGCCCCGAGGCGGCGGCGCAGCCGACACTTGGAGACCTTGTTCGAGGACCGCCAAGGACACACCGTCGGACCATCGACAGTCAACGGCGTCGTCACACTCAAGATTCACCACTGACCGGATATATGAACTTTTTCTCGTCTATGCAGTTCAAATTGCATTTTTAAATTTAAAACGTGGACGTTTTCTTTTCAAAGGGGGAAAAAGCGGTAGTCATAAGTAATTAGCATTAAGTTTTTAAGTTAAGCATTCATGTAGGTTTAGAAAGTAGAAAGTATCATCCGAATAGATCATCGATTTAAAAAAAAAAAAATCAATAAATACCTACATGACCACTAAGCACTGAAGAAGTCAGATTAACAAAATTATTTTGTCTGCTCAAAATTAATTTTCAAAATTCTTAAAGATGAGGACATCTTCTTTCTAAAGGGGGAGGATGTCAGGGAAGCGCGCAGCTTTGAATCTGGCGCGCTGCGCCTTCCCGAAGCCGCGATGCAAAATCACGCGCGTCAGCGGATTCCCCTCGGCCGGCCTCACCGACCGAGCGGGAGCGACACGCAGGCAGACGTGTCCCGGCTCCCGACCCGGCAGCTTCGGCTACAAGTAAGTGCTTGGTGGTCGACCTATCTTTGATCTAAAGAGTTCTTGGTCCTTCCTTCTTTCCCTAATATTCTTTGAGTTCAAGAGAAAGGTGAATGGTGGCCACAGAGCACCATTACAGAATTTACACCCCTTGTAAAAACACAAAATATTATTGTTGTGAAGGTAATGTGTAATGTGTGTGCGTGAGTGATGCTACTGGTTTGTTGGATGCCAGCGGGTCAGATGTTCGGATCTAATTACTAGTCAGACTTGCGTCTATACATCCTTTCGCCCTGGCATGCATTTAAACCGGTGGTATTTTTCCAATTTCTTGTTGCCCCTGCTCAAAGTCCCGCAGGAGGAGCATAGCTCAAAAGGGGTAAATAATTTAAAAGCAAAAAAAAACAATAATAATAATAAGAAAGAAACTGAGTCAGATAGATGAGAATGGCAGCACTTCATGAGTGTCCCACTCTACACACGAGGGGTGAGAATTGTCTCTGCTTGTCTTAATGCTCTTAGGCTCTCGACCTATTGGTGTTTGACTACATGACATAATGAGCCAATAACCAGGTACTTCTTAGCCAACTAAAACTCTGCTGACTAAGCGGACGCTGAAAAAGTAAATCTGTTTGTTCTTTACACTACTGTATATTTTCCATTGTTAAACGTATTTAACCCTTCATTGTCTATTCTGTCTCAGGTCCATCTGTGTGACGACATCTTCATCTCTGGGCCAGAGCTGCGGTCTCTGGGTGAGATGGTGGGCACGGACAGCGACTGGGCAAACCGGTTGCTGTCTGTGTCCTTCACTCACCCGGAGGACTACAGGCTAAACCGAAAACAGGGAAAAAACAGTTCCCTAAGAACTTTCTGTGGAAAGCAAAAGGTAAAGCTTGTCCCAGCTTGCTGCTTTGCTCCTTTTTTTTTTGCCACGTATCAGATATATTGTTAGCCATTGCTCAGTAGTCCATGAAAAAGATCTTGTAGGACTGCATAGCTGCTTCTTTAGGCTTCTTTTTCTATAGACTTTTTAAAAACAGCTTCCGGAGACTATTTAGTTTAGTAGAGTAAGAACCGGTCATGAAAGGAATGCACTTTCAAATTTTATTTGTGCGTGCAATGTTCCACCTCAGGAATTTGCGTTTAGAAAATTAAAAGAAACAAAATATAAGCTAGCTCGAGATATGACACTTCAAATAGACCTTAAAATATTGAATATTTAAAATGGACAAATTAAGATTGTTTTTAAAATACGATTTTCTTTTCGTTTCCACACAGACCTCTACGCCCAGTGGAAGGAGTTCCGGGCCGTCCCCAAGGAGGCGTGGCAGGACGATTACGAGAAGTTGCCGGCGTACCTCGCTCGGTTGGCGAGCAACTTCGGGGGGCGGCGCCGTCCGGGGTCTGGAGGCAAACCTCCGGCTGGGGCTGTGACACGGCGTTCCCTACAAACCCCGTGCACGGTAGGCCACCCCTCCGCCCAAAGCAGCCCGCCCCGGCGAGCCGCTGCTGCCGGCTCGGCTCCTCACGGCCCGGGCCTGCTCGGCTCCGGGAACACCCATGCTCGGCTCGTCTCCCGGCGAGAGCAAGAGGACGCCGCCGGACAGTCGGGTCGGAGACAACGAGGGAGGACGGAGCTGACCTCGCGCGGACGAAACGCGACCGAGATTCACGGAACGCCTATCGCCGGTTTCGAGTTGAGTGCCGTGCTTCGCTTCAGCCTCAAGAATGACCTTGCCCTGGACAACGAGTGAGCCCGAAAGGTACGGCGGGACGGAGCCAAAGGACAGCAGCCGCAGCGAGTAGAGGTCAAATTGTAACCCGTGTTTGGCGTGCAGGGCCGCCGGTGCTGGGGGACAACGAGGTGCCATGGCCGGCTAGGCGCCAGGACGCCGCCGGCTCCCCGAAGACAAGATGACCTGACCCCTGCTGCCCGCGGCGCTGCTGCCCCGCCCGGTTCCTCGCCATGAAGGGCCTCCCGCTGGAGGACGCCGACGTGGCCCCCCCCCCTCCTCCCGGCCGCCGACGGCCGCTGGCCGCCGCCAGCCGCTGCCGGCCGCCTGCCGTGCGGCCGTGCGGCGATACCCCGGGCGTGGGGGCGCCCGGCGGCGATACTCCGCCGCCAAGGGTGACGCTCAGTGCAGTGCTAATTAGTGAAAGTGAAACAGAATGGTGAAATGGCTAAGATGGCAGGGGAGGCGCCCCCCTGGCCATGATGTGTGTGTGTGTGTGTGTGTGTGGAGTATGGAGTATGGAGTATCTACACTGCTCTGGTGAGTGTTGTACTTTAATTATTTTTCTCTGGGCCCAGTAGAGTTTGTATTGTTTCCTGCACTTGTTTGTAATTTTTGCAGCATTCGGACCTGATCCGTGGTGTGTGTTTAAAAACTCTGAGTATGAGTTTATTTGTTCCGTCTCTTAAGTTTATAGTGTGCGTAACTAATTTTGTTATAAGGCGACCCTACCTGGGACAAACTTGACCCCTCGCCTTTATGTTTTGTGAAGTTTCCCTATTGTAATTGAGTGCATTTAGCCTTCTATTGGACATTATTTTTCAGTATGTTCAATTTAACTGATATTATGATAAGTGGGATTAAACTTCTGTTTTGGTCGAGGATGGTCTGAAATTATTAGACTCATCTCCGGTTACTGGGGTCACATGTACTTTAATATTTATAGTCTTCATACTCACCACGGATAGTGTGCAGGTCCGTTCTATTGTAAGCTCCTGTTTGTTTGGTTTCTAACACAGGGCTATTAATTGTTGCACTATGTAGTGTAATATTTTGTCATGGGTAAAAGGGTATGGGTTCATGCCCCACTGGGTTATATATATATATATATATATATATATATATATATATATATATATATATATATATATATATATATATATATATATATATATATATATCTGGCCTTAGCCTTGTTCGTGGCTATGATTGTGGTCTTTGTTTTTTTTTCTGAATAAAACCCACCCTTATGTCAACAATTATTTTTGGTGTTCAAAGTACTTAGATTTCTGGGCATGAGAGCAACTAAAGGCAGTACTGTTTTGCAAATGCTTTAATTATCTTTAATTAATTGACTTTTATGCATTGCGCTGCCTGGCGCCCAATTTTACATCTCTAAAAATTAAATTTAGTTGCCCTCACTGCCGTTCCCCTTGACCTCTCATTCATGATTACTGGTGAAGAAGATTTGTGTTACCCACCCCTGAAGAACGCCCATAACAGCTGCGGGCGGGCAAAACCCCGGAGGAGGTAGTGCAGGGTCTCTCCCCGAAGCTGCGGGAGCGCTGGGCCGCGCGGCAAGAGGCCGTGCAGCAGCCCACCGCCGGCCAGGCGGCCGCCGGGGACGGCCCCACCCCGCCAAAGCAAAAGCAGGCGTACCAGCGGCGGGGCGAACTGAGGCCGCCCGCAGCCAGGGCCCTCAACACCGCCCGGGACAAGAACCGGGACCCGGAGGGTGATTGGGGCCTGGCTGCCGGTGGCCAAACGCCGAGCCCGCTGGCGGCCCAGCTAGCTCACCCCGCGCCGCTGCGGCTGCACCTCGGGCCGCAGCTGCCCGTCCCCGTGCAGCCCGCCACCGTCTTGCCCGGCGCCACCCTGCCCGCCCCCGTGCTGCACGCCACCGCCCTGCCCGCCACCGCCCTGCCCGCCCCGGACCCTTCGTCGGACGACCGGGTTTCGCAGGGGCGGCTCCTGCACCTTCTGACGCCATCCACGTCGTGGGACCAGGGGGCACTGCGATACCCACCGGGCCCCCCCGCCCCGACGGCGTCGTGCGTTTACAGCGCGCCGCAGGCGGGGCCGTCGCTGCCGATGCTGGACCCCCCCCCCCATGTGCTGGAAGCTATAATAAATAAGACATTATAATTTATACTACCTGTTTTTCCTGAACCTACCCCCAACCCCTAAATTTAGCGCACGTTATTTACTGACGGCCCCCTATTCGATTTGGGGACGCCCCCTAGAAAACGCTTTAAAATGTGCGTTCGAACATGAAATTATGGAAAGAAAACAGTTCCGAAACGCAAACCAAACACATTCTCATGCCGCACGGTGGCGATAAAGCTGTTTTGAAACGCAAACCGAACACATTTTCGTGGGGCAGGGTGTCAAGAAAGGTGTTCTGAAACACAGAGTAAACACAATAAAGAAGCTGTGGACTATATTATGCGTTTGGAATGCGTTTACAATGGCGAGTATGGATTCAGAAAGCTGTTGAGAGTGTGTTGTGAAACAGCATTGAGCACTTTTATACCTGTGTCAGAACACGATTCAAACGCATTCTCAACTAAATCCAAACACGAAGTAAACGCATTTAGCGTTCGAATTCGCAGCTTTTCAACGCAAAAGAACTTGTTCGGGATGTGAAAGTAAACACGTTCCGAGCACATTTACAAACACGTTTTAAACACATTTTCGTGTACCATTTTCGCCAGGGCCGGGGCGGAACCACCTGCACGAGGTGCCAAAGCAGAGGCAGCACGTGCCCGTTTAGGTATTGCACCCTCTGCACCAGGTTCAGGGCCCGCAGCTTGGCGTTCAGCAACATCTTGCGTACGGGCCCAACCCGGCTATTCCAGTTCTTGGCGGCGAGTTGGCTCGTCCTGGCCGTGAATGTCACTCCCAGGATGGTGACCTGGGTGGCCCTCGGGAAGGGGAGCCGCGCTGTCCTGGGCCACCTCCCCACCGGCAGTGAGCTAGACTTGGCAGGATTTACCATGAGTTTTGATTCCTCACCGAATTCCTGCAGCGTCTCCTCGAAGATTAGAACCTCCCACGGCCTCCTCAGCACGGCCGCCGTGTCGTCCAAGTAGGAGGGCGTGTAACCGTGCGGCCTATGGACCGGATTACTTGGGACCGTCCACGGTCGCCACCTGGGGCATAACGGGGCCCAGGACCCGGATACAGTCCTTGCGGCCAAGCTCCACGCCGGCCACCCGGCTCAGGTCAATGGACACGCGGAGGGTCGGCGGGCGGGGGCGCGCCTCCAGCGGGATGGCGGCCGTGAAATCCCGCGGTGGGTACCGGCCCCGGAGTACTACCAGCACGCCGTTCACCAGCGCCTCCTCGGCGACGACGCGAGGCGCCGGCAGCGCCCGGGGGTCCGCGGGGGCGTATGACGGCGCGGCCGGATCGTACTCCTCACAATACGGAGAGGGGCCCGCGTCCACCGGGACTAGTCCTGCTGGCCACGCCGACTGGGGCCTAGCAGGCTCGGACTCCAACGGGGGCGGCGCCGCGCCCTCTGCGGCCTCCGCGAAGAGACCCAGGGGGTCCTGCTGGGCGTGGGGCACCTCGAACGGCTGCCGGGCCCGGAACCGACGTCCGCAGCGGCGATGCCGGTGATTGGGCCGACGGCGCGGAGCCGGCGGCATGGAGCCAGCCGGGACGACCCCGACGGTTCGTCCTCTCGGCGCGGCGCGGGCGGACGCGGACGCTCGACGGGGAAGACGCGGTAGCCGCGACGCGCGACCCGGGGGCGACACGCGCCTCCACGGGCAGTCGGGGGCCCGGTCGGCCGCCGCGACACCTTCGGGGGCGGGGACCGCCTCCACGAAGGGGCCTCGGGGGCGCAGTCCGCCTCCTCGAGGGAAAAATTGACGTTCGTACTGGGAGGGGGGCGCGGAACGCGAATCACAACTCAGCCAGTAGGAAACAGTGTACTTTATTCAGTAGACGCCGAATCGGGTCGTCCTGTTGGCGGGTCATATCAGCCGCGGACAAAGCCGGGCTGCTTTCTCGCCAGCTCGCCATCTATCGGCGGCGGGCCGAACCTCCCCTCGGCCGCGCGCAGGCGGCCGGCTCGCAGGCACGGGGGGTGCCCGTGCGCCTGGGAGGTAGGCAGCCACTTTGCCGCGGCCACCACCAGGGTGGCCTACCTCCCAGCGCGCGGGGTGACAGGCGAAGACATCCCGGCGGCGCCGGGTTCGTCATTCTCCTGGCCATCGCGGTCCTCGCGTCGCACCTGCACCCCCCCCCCCCCCCAGCCTGCCGTCCAGTGCCTTAATCAGGGGTGCGCTGCCGATGTTATAGAGCAGCATGCTGACTGGGCAGCCCTGCCGGATGCCGCGCTTCAGCGGCACGGCCTCCGTCTCCACGCCGTTGATGGTGATGAACGTGGTGGCCCCGTCGGACATGGACCGCAACAGCTCCACCACGGCCTCCGAAACCCTGTGCCGCCGCAGCACCGCCCACAGGTAGGCGTGCCTGATGTTGTTAAACGCGCCCTGGATGTCGACTGACACGATGCAGGCCGCCTCCCTGCAGTACTCCACCCTGGAGATGGTGTCCCTGATGTCACACAGTGCACCGTGCATGTTTCTGCTGCAGCCGGGCTGGACTTGCATTGGGTGAAGGATCTTCCGCTGCATGACCACCATCCGCCTCGCCAGAACCCTGCCAAACACCTTCCCATCGACATTCAGGAGCGATATTGGACGCAGATCCTTTACTGACCTCGGCCGTGACGTCTTGGGCAGCAGCACCATGACGCCCTTCCGGTGCGATGGCGCCACCTTCCTCAAGCGCAACATGTTGTTGGCGAGATCTACGAAATCTTCCTCTACGACGTCCCATGCTGCCAAGTAGAATTCGGCTGTCAAGCCGTCTTCTGGAGACCGTCCTCGGGGGCTGGATTTGAGCGCGGCAAGGAGCTCGTCAGTGGTGATGGGGCGCAGGACCTCCTCGTTCTCCTCGTCCCCGACCACGACCTCCGGCACGACCTCTTCCAGGAGCGGCGTCTGCCGCGGCGCCTCACCGAATTCCTGCAGTGTCTGCTCCAAGATTAGGACCTCCCCCGGCCTCCTCAGCACGGCCGCCGTGTCGTCCACGTAGAAGGGCGTACACATCCTGGCGGCCCTGTCCAACCTCGAGTTGCAGGTTGGGCCGCTGAAAGTGTGGCCTACCTCACCGAGGCGCAGTCTCAGCCAGGCGTCGTCCGGCTACATTGCCTCGAGCACGTTCCGCAAGGACTTGACACGGCTCCGTTGACCCGGTGGTGTCCTCTGGGCACCCACGCAGTTCCAGTCGCCACCAAGAATGACGGGTCCTGCTGCGTCCGCTAGGAGGACGGCGACCTGCGTTAGGAGAAAATCAGAGCGGTCCGCTCTGCCCTCGGAGCCGACGGGACCGTAGATGCTGGCGATGGTGATGCCGGCCACAGCGCAGCTGACCCCCTGCAACTCAGGAGCCTCTTGGTGTTTAGGGCCTTGAGGGGGTGGCGGAGCAGCAGCGCGGTGCCCCGCGCCTCCGCGCCGATATTCACTATTTCCACATACCCGGGACAGCCGATCACCGGTGTCGCACCTCCTAGAGCAGGACGACGTCGGGGCTGACTTCCCTGATAAGCTCATGGAGTGCCTCGAGCTTTACTGCTGTCGTTGCTGTGCACATGTTAAAACACATAAGTTTTAGATCCATTTTAGATATTCTAAACTACTTCCTTCCCATCTTCGGCTTTTTCTCGAGGCTCTTCTTGGTCCTAGCAACGTGTCCTGATTGCGTGGCCCCGCCGAGCAAGGACTGCATACTCAATAAGCCGTTCAGCAGCTTTCCCTGCGGCCCCACCTGGCCCCTCTTCCTCTTCCCGGCCGAGGTGTCCGAGGCCCCGCTCCCCGCCCGGCTCCTCAGGCTGCCCAGGCTGGCCAGCACCTCCTTCCCCTCCGACTCTGACTCCAGGTCCAGCTCTGTGACTACTTCGAAGGTTGAGGTGGACCCCCTGGGACGTGGCTTCTCCTCCTCCTTCTCTTCTAACTCAACGTCCACAACAAGCTCGTCCTCCTGTTCCGGTGTCGGCGGCAGCGACACGGCCCGCCTCTGGTCTCGCGATGCGATGACGCCAGCTTCTGAGTCCGCTGCCGCATCGTCTGCTAGAGGCTCGGGCTGCGTGCGCGGCGGCTCGGGGCTCCGTGGGGGGGGGGGGGGGGGACCTCCGCCGGGTGAGGCGTCGCGGTCTTCTCTGCCCTTTCGGCCTCGCGCCCTCTGTGCCCAGGACGGCGGCCTCCTCCTGTTAGGGCAGTTAGCACGGATATGAATAGTCTCCCCACAAACATGACAGGTTGGCTGCTGCCCCGCATAAAACACCATGGCCTCCACTCCTATCCTAACATAGCTTGGCACCTCCCTCTTCATTCTCATTTTCACCAGCCTCGTTCTCGACGGCAAGCCTTCAAAACACGACCCCTTCAGGTATCGTTCCTCCCTAACCTCCAAAACAGTTCCATACTGCCCAAAGCACAGCTCCACGGCGTCCGTTGCAACCTCACATGGCCACATTAAATGGCATGGGACTTGTTTTGTCCCATAATTATGCTACAATTGAATTGTAGCATGCATGGGTCAATTTTGTGCCACAACCCTGGTTACAATTTTTGCCGTTGTCCTATAATTATGGGACAATTTCAAATCATCGCAGAAAACAAAAGAGAGTGACGACATGCAGACAGGCAACGACTCGCAGGCAGTCGTTAGTGTACATCGACGAAGAAAAACGGCCGCGAACATAAGGGTAGGCTAGCCCGCAAGACACGCATGCGCCCTGGTTGCATATCCGACAGGCGTCGAGGTGATCCACATGCCGCGGGCCCGAGGGAGCTGCCCGACGCGGGGGGAGGGGCGTGTTTATTTTGATACGTTTCGTAAACAGAACTTTTTGAAACTAAAATTTATGAGAGTTCCTTCGAAAAGTAGGAAGGAAATGCCGCAAGTTAGGTAGCCCCCGCCTTGTCGCGCGGTTTTGAAGGTTCAAAGACTCGCGCGGTGTTTGAGCTACGCGAGCGTCCTCTGGCGGCACTTGGCAGGGATCTGGCAGCTCCACAAGTCCCGTCCCGGACTTCGCATTCTACGCTTGTGTGGACTTCTTGGACAGGTAGGGTATCTTATCGGTTGAGAGAGTAAAGTGCGATGTTTAATTTACAGCCTTCGTTTTCATTGGTTTGTGCCAGGACGATTCAAGTTAATTTTATCTCGCGTTTGTGGTCTGACTTTTCGAGGTTATGTTTACATTCTAAACAATCTTGCGTCCATGCCATGGATCTGGTTTTGATGCCTTTGCATCCTTGTCTGTGTACTTTCAACTTATATCACGTAAGTAATTTTTACCTGTCTGCTTTCCCCTTGTTTTATTTACTTTATTGTTTGCATTTGCATGCATCGCATGCATTGTATGTTTGTGGGTCTCTCTTTCCTGTTTGGCCCTCAGGTTAATGTATTTCTTAACCATCCGCTCAGTAGTGATAAAATGCACGTACTGCACTATGACCTTGACCTTGGAATTTCAAGGCCGCGAGGCCTTGCCCTTGGAATTTCAAGGCCGCGAGGGCTTAAAAGTCAAGGCCGCGGCTTGTGAAGGCCATGCCTATGCTTCAAGGCCACGGGTGTTAGAAAATTTCGAAGTTCTGAGTGTTTTTTCGTTCAAGGTCACAGCGCTCAAGGTCACATTTCAAGGTCACTCTGTAAAAAGGTGCAGGTGCTGCGGAGAGTGCTTTCCGAAACATCCCTATGCTTCAAGGCCACGGGTGTTAGAAAATTTCGAAGTTCTGAGTGTTTTTCGTTCAAGGACACCGCCCTCAAGGCCACATTTCAAGGTCACTCTGTAAAAGGTGCAGCTGCTGTGGAGAAACTTATTTTCACTACCCCTGTGTTAAAAAAAAATGCTCTGAACTGAATCCTTTCGCGGGAAAGCTAAAGGCCGTTCACTGTGAAGGGCTGATTTTAATCTCAGGTGTCTCAGTGCGGAGCCTGCACTCCCACTTCACGCTATACACCTGCGACCTGCGAAATTCTTGTGTGTTTGCCGTGCAGCCGCAATGGAAGTCTTCAACGCTCTAAGCCACGACGTCTGCCCCAAGCTTCTGATTAAGTACCTGACGATAGACTTCCCGTACGAGGTGGTCTCCATAAGACTTGTGCAAGGAAAGTATAGACCCAATGAGAAGATATTGTGGGTGGATCTCCTGGACCAAGCCGGAGACGGCAAGATTTCAGTGAGTGCTCCTACGCTCTTCGTTCAGAAACTCTGAAACACCGGTTACTATCCGTCTTTTAAAATACGGACCTCGTTAGCAGTGTTTTAATCGGCGGAAGATTTAATAAGATGAGCCAAGAACAATGCGACAAGATTAAGCCTGGAACAACGTGTATGCGATTCAACGGGATGTTCGGCAGCACAAATGTCTACCATATGTGCTCCATAGCAAGTGTGAAGCACATATTAGACGAGGCGCGAGCGAAGGCGCTGCCGCGCCCGTTAAAGGGTGTCGATGAGGGCGAGGATGGCGCAATTCCAGTTGAGCAGCCACCGCAAGCATCTACAAGCGCAATCGGAAGCGCGAGCGCAAGCGCTCGCCTCGAGAAGCTCACTGCGGAGATAGAGGCGTTACAAGCAATGTGAGTGTAAGCCGTCTATCTGTGTGTGTGTGTGTGTGATGCTCGTCCTAATTAAAAATATTTTTCAGTATTGCGGCTCTCAAGGAGGAGAAAAAGAAGAAAAAGAAGAAGAACACGAAGAAGATGCAGCCCCCGGAAGAGTCAAGCTCATCAGAGACAGAGGAGTATGACAGCAGCGCCTCAACCTGGGAAGCGCCTCCGAGCAAGAAGATGAAACAGAAGGCTGGCGGCGGTGAGTGGTGTTTTTTCGCTAAAACTTTAGATGATTCGAAAACTGCTTGGAAGACGGTTGTTTATACACTGGCGACCAAAATTAGCGGTCCACTAACGGCGGGCGCTGTAATTTCTAAGTTTTTGAAGGTAGAATCTTGAAATTTGCTACAGGCCTGCCTCCAACCTTTGACTCGAGCCTCTGAAAGCGGCAACACCAGGTTCCACCCCCTCTGGTAACAGCCACCCCTAACGCGCGGCGGGGTGGAAAAACGCCGAAAGAGGGCGTCAGAAAACACCGATAAGGAGGTCCAATGGGGGTAAAACTTCGTTTACCAGTTCAATAGACCCCGGGTGACAAGGTGACATCACAATTTGAACGGTCGTTCAAACCCACCCCCCACCCCAGTTACCCCCACCCCCTACGGGGGGTGAATTTTTTTGTCACCAAAAATGAATTGCACGTCATGCAGGAGCCTTCGGGGCACATGCCCGTCTGGTTTTTTCCCCGATAGGACGAACCCTTTGACCGCAACTCCTAAAAAACCAAAAGACATTTTTGAAAATTGAGTTTTTTTTGTCCTTAAATGCATTTCAGAATCGGAAAAGACGCCAGAAAAGGTGTGCAGGGCCTGTGCCCATTCGGCCGAATCGAAAATTTCCATCCGAAAAAAATTCACCCCCTCGAATGGGGTGGCTACCCTTAACCCCTGCCCTGCCGCCCCCAAAGTGCGGAGGTGAATTTTGGACCCAGCGCCAGATGCGCCTTGTCCAGGGCCATCAGCACACAAAATTTGAAGTCGCTCGTCCGATCCGTTCTCGCGCTACAGCCAAAAAACCTCGAAAATCAAGAAAACCCACCCCTAAAAGTTACCCCCGATACCGCCGAACTGAGTAGGGGTAGGAAATCGTTTCGAGCGGCGCAGGGTGTCCCAAACCTTTGTCTTGAAGGGCCCGGACGGCCAAACCGCTGCGGCCACCGGAAGGTCCTGAAAAAGCCCGTCACCCGGGACTCTGTACCGGGGACCACTGCACCGCCGCGCCCGGAGCGCCGGGAGGGCAGGCCACCGGAGAGGCACCAAGCAAACGTCTACTCGTCGGCGGGGACGGGATCAGGGGCCGGCCGAGCGGCGCGGCGCGGCACGGCCGATCCAGTCCCTGCCGGCGAGTAGACGTTTGCTTGGTGCCTCTCTGGTGGCCTGCCCTCCCGGCGCTCCGGGCCCCACACAGAAAATAGACGTCTATAGACCTGAATAGACGATCTAATATTTATCTATATTGTCTATAGACGTCTATAGATTACTTTGGATGGTCTATAGATCGTCTTATTGCTATCTACTCCGTCTACGTCTAGAGTTAGCCTTCCATAGACAATCTATAGACCGTCTCGTTGACATCTACTTCGTCTACGTCTACAGGCAGCACTGCATAGACAATCTATAGACCGTCTCGTTGACATCTACTTCGTCTACGTCTACAGGCAGCACTTCATAGACAATCTATAGATCGTCTTATTGCTATCTACCCCGTCTACGTCTAGAGGTAGCCTTCCATAGACAATCTATAGACCGTCTCGTTGCCATCTACTTTGTCTACGTCTACAGGCATCACTTCATAGACAATCTATAGATCGTATGGTTGACATCTACTTCGTCTACGTCTACAGACAGCACTTCATAGACAATCTATAAACCGTCTCCTTGACATCTACTCCGTCTACGTCTAGAGGTAGCCTTCCATAGACAATCTATAGACCGTCTCGTTGCCATCTACTTTGTCTACGTCGAAAGGCAGCACTGCATACACGATCTATAGACCGTCTCGTTCCCATCTACTTCGTCTACGTCTACAGGCAGCACTTCATAGACAATCTATAGACCGTCTTGTTGACATCCACTTCGTATACGTCTATAGTTAGCCTTCCATAGACAGTCTTTAGACCTACTTTTGACATCTACCCCGCCTACGTTTACAGGGTTCCTTGCACATCCCTTTGTCGTTTCCATTAAGATATATATGCATAGACCGGATATAGACATATTGCATCTATATGTGTCTGGTAGACTTTGAGCAGACGTCGACCGCGCATCTACACAGTCAACCATTAGGGAAGCGTACCTAATCTGCCTCTCGTTGTAACAACGTCTATGACTAGACATCTGATGTAGGTCTACTAGTTGTCTACGTCAAGACCTCCCTCATCTTTTAAACAAAATTACCAACATAAACACTTCTTTGCACGAAATAGAAGAGAAAGTGACGTCAAATAAGAATTTGCATGACTTTCGCTACATGAACCTTGTCCCTTTGCCGAATACGCTGCCCTCTGGACGCACCGAACGAAATATTATCTACGTCCGCAAGATGGCGCTAGTGTCGCTGTAACGGCATGTTCAACGGTTTCTTGGTACTCACGGCTCACGGTATGCGTTTCTGTTCACGGGATTTTTCGAGACGGGTATAGAAACATGTCACACACGATGTAAGACCATAATTAATTGGTAAAACCTCTTCATCGGCGTTAAAACACAGAAAATATAGTTATCTCGCGCTGGTTTGTTCCGACGTCTCCTGAATATATACCCCGGGCGCCTCCGCCGTCCTCAGGAACTCTATGACGTGTATCCGAGAGCTTCGGACATGGTACAGAACGTGCTGCTGCCACATTGGTTAGTGCGCTGTTACACCCTGAGGATTTAGATATTGCAGGGTGACCTCTGTGGCCATCGATGTTCTATCAGAGCCACAACGTTTGATATACTTACATTACGGATGCGACGTCGAACGATGGGTAGAAACTATCGGACAACCTACCGGACTGCGGGCAGCCTCACTCTCCTCCCGGTCCTCCTATCGACGTCTACCAGACGTCTGTCGTTCGACGCCCAATAGACGGTCTAACTTACGTAAAAGGTGTAATTTCAGACGACTATTAGACGTCTTTTGGTCGACGTCTATAGACGTCTTCTAGTCGATAGACGGTCTAACTTACGTAAAAGGTGTAATATCAGACGACTATTAGACGTCTTTAGGTCGACGTCTATAGACGTCTTCTAGCCGATGTCTATAGACGTCGACCAAAAGACGTCTAATAGTCATCTGAAATTACACCGTTTACGTAAGTTAGACCGTCTACACATAGACACGAATATACGTCTAGTAGACCTAAATGCGTCTACAAAAAGACGTCTAATAGACATATATTAGACATCTATTTTCTGTGTGGGGGCGCGGCGACGGCCGCCCGGTGCAGTGGTCCCCGGTACAGAGTCCCGGGTGACGGGCTTTTTCAGGACCTTCCGGTGGCCGCAGCGGTTTGGCCGTCCGGGCCCTTCAAGACAAAGGTTTGGGACACCCTGCGCCGCTCGAAACGATTTCCTACCCCTACTCAGTTCGGCGGTATCGGGGGTAACTTTTAGGGGTGGGTTTTCTTGATTTTCGAGGTTTTTTGGCTGTAGCGCGAGAACGGATCGGACGAGCGACTTCAAATTTTGTGTGCTGATGGCCCTGGACAAGGCGCATCTGGCGCTGGGTCCAAAATTCACCTACGCACTTTGGGGGCGGCAGGGCAGGGGTTAAGGGTAGCCACCCCATTCGAGGGGGTGAATTTTTTTTCGGATGGAAATTTTTGATTGGGCCGAATGGGCACAGGCCCTGCACACCTTTTCTGGCGTCTTTTCCGATTCTGAAATGCATTTAAGGATAAAAAAACCTCAATTTTCAAAAATGTCTTTTGATTTTTTAGGGGTTGCGGTCAAAGGGTTCGTCCTATCGGGGAAAAAACCAGACGGGCATGTGCCCCGAAGGCTCCTGCATGACGTGCAATTCATTTTTGGTGACAAAAAAATTCACCCCCCGTAGGGGGTGGGGGTAACTGGGGTGGGGGGTGGGTTTGAACGACCGTTCAAATTGTGATGTCACCTTGTCACCCGGGGTCTATTGAACTGGTAAACGAAGTTTTACCCCCATTGGACCTCCTTATCGGTGTTTTCTGACGCCCTCTTTCGGCGTTTTTCCACCCCGCCGCGCGTTAGGGGTGGCTGTTACCAGAGGGGGTGGCACCTGGTGTTGCCGCTTTCAGAGGCTCGAGTCAAAGGTTGGAGGCAGGCCTGTAGCAAATTTCAAGGTCCTACCTTCAAAAACTTAGAAATTACAGCGCCCGCCGTTAGTGGACCGCTAATTTTGGTCGCCAGTGTATTTTCTCTTTTTCCCATAGGTAGTTCGCAGAGTACGGCGGCCAATCCCCCGCGCAAACGGAAAGCTCCTTAGACTAGCGCTGCAAGGGCTAATAAACGCAAGCCCGGCTTTGATGAACCATCAACCAGCGGCGCAGCACCAACCGGAGATGCAGCAGTCTACATCCTCGACTCGGAGGAAGAAGAATACAGCCAAAGGTTCTGAGGATGAGGCAGCCCCTCACGTCCAACACGACAAGCTATATGGACCGAGGTACGGGGTAGCTCGTGCAAGGCGTGCGGGGGAGATCTCCGCTGGCGGGGGTGGTGGCGGTGGTAAATTTGGGGATAATCCTACCCCGTCTCATCTCTGCCGAGTCTGCCGTAGAAGTTTTGATGATGGCTCGCTTCTGGTCGGCCACCTTCGAAACTATCATGATGACGTCTGCGAGATATCGTACCCACACGCGACGTTATCATGTACGAGCGATACAGAAGAGAGCGAGACTGGGGAAAGGCCGCACCGCTGTGAGCTCTGTGCAAAAGCGTTCGCTGTAGAGAAAAAGTTGCTGTGCCATATGAAAATTAAACACAAAAAACCGTTTAAATGCTCTCGTTGTAAATTTCCTTTCCCATCCGTCTCCGCGCTGTATGAACACCTCTGCGGTGTAATTCAGCGGGAGAAAGAACCCATCATGCAGGATGTGCTTTTGCAATTTCAGTGTGACATATGCACAATTAAGTTTGGGAGGAAGCTGATTTAGAATTCCATGCTTTTTTGTCCGGTCATAAGCAACTTGAAAAACTACAGTGCCGCTTTTGCGGGAAATTTCTCACAACCACACGTACATACGCTCAGCACTTACGGAGGTGTAGGCTTAATACCGAAAGGGAAGACTACCCGCCCTCCCTTCTGCAGACAGGCTCAGGGTGGGTAGTGGAAAACGTGCTCGACAATGCCGCGTCTGTGTTCGAGTATAATCCTTCAGAAACTGTTGTTGATCCTAACCTCTTGCTCATAAATATCCGGGGTGACTTGGAAAAGCTCATGGCTCAGGAAGTTGGTAAGAAACAGCAGATAAAAATAAAGGTGGACATGAATATTCAGTTTGCGCGCGACGTTCTGGCTGATGGAGGGACCGTGCAGAGTGAGCAGACTCAGGCGTGGTTCGGCTCCGGTTTTCGAATAGTCCGTACGCAATCTGAAATCATCCCAGTTCTGGATGCTGTGATACCAACTGTACTTCGCAGATTAGCAGAGTTTAATAATCAGGGCTCTAACTGGGTTGTGGACAGAGTCATTGCGGTGGTAGTGAAGTCCGTCGTTTACGACCCACTGCGTGCCGGCTGTGGGTTATCTTCTCTTATTCCAGAATGGGTTAATACTTCGCACTCTGTAGTGAATCTCCACTGTAATGATGACCGCTGCTTTGAGTATCATGTTTTGTTTAAAGTGCTAGGCCTAAGTGGGAGGAGAAATAGTGGTGCGCGTTCGTTGGCTGTGTTGCGAAAGAAGGCGCATAAACTTGTGATGAGCAATATCAGACGTCCTGTCTGTCTTGATGATATTCGCAGGTTTGAGGGGCAAAACCCTTCAATTGCTGTGAATGCGTACTTTGCTAGAGGGGGGCAGACCGCATGCAGACGCCTCTTTCCTGTACGTGTGAGTGAATATCAGGCTCGCTCTCATGTTGTAGACTTGCTTATCGTACCGTCTAGCACTGAGAGCGAGGAAGAATTGGAAGTGCTGTTGTTCGGTGAGGAGGACTCATACGGGGATGAGATGTGCGCGCTGGATGAAGGAGAAGAAGCGGGGCGCAGACCCCTATCCCCTCTAAATGACGATTCCCTGAAAAAAATTAAGAGTCAGGGCTTTCATTACATGCTGATCACAAACTTTTCACGTCTCCTCCGAGCCGTCACAAAAAAAGGTCACTCTGCTTTTTCCTGTCGACGCTGCCTGCTCTGTTTTAAGACAGAGGCAAGGCTCTCCGTCCATCGCGTGGACTGTGAGGCCCTTCGCGTGCAGGCCGTGACAATGCCCACTAAAGCAACATCAATTTTAAAATTCACTAGGTTTTCAGCACTGCTCTCCCCCTGGTACACTTTATATGCTGATCTAGAATGCCTCTCTATCCCCGTGGAAGGTGCTGCAAATAATCCAGATCTGTCTTTCACGCGACGTATCATGAAACATAAAGCATTCGCGTATGGGTTTGTGGTAATGGATTACAAATCGGAAATCTTTAGAAAATGTGAGCCTAAAATAGTTTGGGGCGCGGAATCCGACGCTGCCGTTGAGTTTCTGAAAGCATTGCAGGCTCTGTATGATGATGTGCTGTTTCCTTCAATGCTTGGCAAGCCCCTTTTCTATCGTCATAGTGAGAAGGCCAAGCATGATGCTGCAAGCGAGTGTGAAAACTGTGGAGTGAAATTTGACGTGCGAGATAGGGAGAAGTGCAAAACAGCTCATCACGACCACAAGAGCTCGCACTTTATCGCATCTGTTTGTGGGTATTGCAACATTCAAGCAAAACAAAGTAGAAGCGTGCCCGTCATCTTTCATAATGGAAAAAATTATGATTTTCACTTCCTAATAAAAGCGCTCGGTGAGGTGGCCGAGCCGCATGATAAAATATCTGTAATACCTCAGACACAAGAGCGCTGCATAGGCTTTCGCTATAATAATTTCTACTTTATGGACAGTTTCCAGCACCTTGCTTCGTCTCTTGACGCCCTCTCATCCCTCCTAGACGACACACAGTTGTCCATTCTGAGAGAACATCTCAGTCCTGGGGAGGAGGGAGATCGCCGCTTTGTTTTACTACGGCAGAAGGGTGTGCTTCCTTACAGCTACATCTCTTCCTTCGAGAGACTCCGCGAAAAGTCATTACCTCCAAAGAAATCATTTTTTTAATGACTTAAGCGGTGAAGATATTTCTGAGCAAGAGTACAATCGCGCTCTGCGAATTTTTGCCGAATTCAAGTGTGCAAGTCTGGCAGAGTATTTGAAAGTGTATCTCATGACCGATGTCTGTCTTCTGGCCTGTGTCTTTCAAAATTACCGCGAAAAATCAAGGCAGACTTTCACTTTGGATCCGGCAAATTTTTACACGCTGCCTGGGTATTCTTTTGAGTCTGCTTTGTTCATCACAAGGGCCAAAACAGAGCTACTGACTTGTAATCTGCAGCACGGGATGGTAGAATCAAACATGCGCGGTGGGATGACGTTCTGCGATGAACGCTATGCCAAAGCTAAGCCCGGCGAGGAAATACTTTTCTTTGATGCTGTGAGTTTGTACGGTTACACCCAGACCTTGCCGATGTCCCTGAATGATTTCCGCTGGATGACATCCCGCGAGATCGCAGACCTTGATGTCATGCAGCTCAGCGATGATGACGAGTATGGATATTTCCTGGAGTGTGACATATGGCTGGATGATGACCCCGCCTTGCACAGGAAATTGCGGTGTCTGCCCCCTGCCCCCGTCAGGCGTGTCGTTCAGTCTGAGGAGTTGAGTGAGTGGCAGGAGAAAAGAGCAATGCGAGGCGAGAGAACTGGGAAGCAGCAAGCCAAGTTGATTATAGATTTGAAGCCCAAAAAGCAGTATTGTGTGCATGCCATGACTTTGCAGACCTACGCGAAACTAGGTGTGAAGTTTCACATCCGGCGCGGTATGCGTTTCCGACAGGCGCGATGGCTGAAGCCGTTCATTGATCTGTGTGCGGCAAAGAGGCGGGAGGCAAAGGACAGCGCGACTAAGAAAGTATTTAAGGGTTATTTAGTTTCTCTGTTTGGAAAAATGTGCGAAAAGGTCCGAGACCGGAGGGTTGCTCACATGGTTACGAACAAAAAAAGACTGATTAGATTATGTTCCCTCCCTTCATTCAAAAATTTCAGAGCAATCAGCGACAGTGTGGTCATTGTGGAAATGGCTAGAAGCCACGTTGTTCTCTGCAAGCCAATATCTCTAGGTTTTACGATTCTTGAAAGATCAAAGGCGCACATGTACCACTTGTTCTATGATGTCTTGAAAACTATTTTCAAGGACAAGATAACCCTCTGTTACTCCGACACAGACTCGCTGCTAGTAAAGGTACAGCTCCCGGAAGGAAAATCCCTGTCGGAAACCCTGTTGCCCTTCTCTGAACACTTCGACTTTAGTGGGTACGACAGGAATCACCCCCTCTTCTCAGATGTGAATAAGATGCGTCTAGGTGTGCTAAAAGACGAAGCCGACGGGTTAAAAATCGAGGAATTCATCGGGTTGAAACCTAAAATGTATTGCGTGCAAATTGGAGAATCTACGAAAAAGGTGGGGAAGGGAATCCAGCGTAGCGCTCTGAAGCATGCCTTGAGTAGAGAGTCTTACTATGCTGCTCTATTTTCGGAAATAAAGAGAACTTATGACGAGAGGGACGAAAAAGGTGGGGCAGCAAGTAAACGCAGGATGGTTAGTTTCAACAAGTTTCTTACGGATGGACAGAACACAATGTAGACCGTGCACCAGAGCAAAAAAGGGTTGAGCTGTTACGATGACAAGCGGTACATTTTAGAATGTGGATTGAGCACAGTTCCTTACGGTTATAATTTCGGTGGCAGACCTGAACATGATGCATGTCTTGCATGTACTAGGTTAAGGTAACGAAAACAAGTTTGTAAATAAACAAATGTAATAAATTTTACTACTACTTTATTAAAGAATGGTTAAAAGAATATTCTCCCCCCTTAACCACTTTGCGTGTCTTTGGCAGAAGCTAAAGTCACACACACACACACACACACACACGCACACACACACACGCACAAAACTCGGACTACAGGCAATGACCGCGCGCGCGCGCGCGCCGAGGCGGTGGATGGGCAGCAAGTCCAGACTTGTGTTCTTTTGTTGGGGCGCGCGCGCGCGCAAGTCCAGACCTGTCTGCGTGCAGAGACCCGAGCAAGGCGCTGGCGGGTGCTGGAGGACAAGTCGAAACTTGTTTGTCTCTCTGCTTGCCCTTGTCTGAGGAGAGGGCATGACTCCCACAGACTTCAGAGACTTGTGTTCTTTTGTTGGGGCGCGCACGCAAGTCCAGACCTGACTGTGTGCAGAGACCCCCGAGCCAGCCGCTGGCGGGTGCTGGAGGACAAGTCGAAACTTGTTTGTTTCTCTTGTCTGACTGAGGAGAGGCGATGCCCTCCCGCCGGCGCGCGTGCACGCGTGCGCAATGCCGCCGGTAAAAACAGGCGCCTTAGTCCTCTGGGGAGGGGGGTGGCTAGCGCGCTAGGCCCTAGGCGCCTAGCCCCATAGCCCCCTAGCCCCTATCCCCTAACCCCCTAGAGCGATACAGGCTTACCCGCGGGCTCGTAAAAAAAAATACGCTCGAGAAAGAGTTACGCTACCTCCCCCTCTTTCCCACACAGACGAGTATGAGGAGCGCTGGTGGTGGTGGGGGGGGGGGGGGGGGGATTTGCAAGACAGTATAAAAACTCAAGCCGCTAAAGGCATTTCATATCAGTACTCTTTCGTTCGCGAACGAGTGCGTGTGTGTGTCTGTGTGCCATGCCAACGGAGAGACTTGGCTTCCAGCAGCAGCAGGACCACGAACCCACGTATTATTCCCCTGATTATGCAGTGACAGACACCTGGAGTCTCGAAACACCAGCACCACCACCACCACCAACAGAAGCAGAGAGTGAGGTAAGCACCCCCGAAAAAAATGTAGGAGAGACGTATTGTTATCACACCTCAGCGCAGTTGGCAATGCACACCCCGACAGCGGTGCTCTTAGCCGGAGGATCACAGAGTGGGAAAAGCACAATTTTAAAGAGAATATTCGATTATCTACCGCAGATGTTTGATACGAAATTTAAGAGCATTCTATGGTGTCACGGTTCTGCAAAGACTTCCATCCCTCGCGGGCTAAAGACGCATGGTATACCCTTTCGAACATACCACGGACTGCCGCATGAATGGAATGCAAACGATCTGGGCTTGGTTAGCCCAGCTCTGATTGTTATGGACGACCTAGTTGAAAATGTGATGAACAGTGAGAGCGCTTGCGAGCTGTTTACGAAGCATCTCCATCACAACGGCTGGACTTGTCTGCTCACCTCCCAAAACCTGTTCCTTCCCTCAAAGTACGGACGTACCATCTCCCTTAACTGTCAGCACTTCGTACTGACTCGCAACCCCAGAAATTCCGGACAAACCATGCACTTTGCGAAGCAGCTCCAGCCGAAGCTTGCGAGGGAAGTTGTCGAATCGTTTCTCGATGCCACGCGTTAGCAGTTTGGTTACCTCTTTGTTGACGCTCACCCCAAACAGAACTTTGAAGCGTTAAAATTTCGCACACAGATATTCCCAAGCGATGGGGCCTGTGCAATCTACACCACGCCAGAAAGTTTCGAAAAACTCAAAACTTCACCGGCGGTTAGCGAAGCATTATAACATGCTTGAGGTTTTAGCTCAAGCCACTCCACATTTTAGAAATGATATAATGAAACATGCCGACAGATCTCTTATTCTTACATTGGCTGAAGCGGTCTTGAACGTTTTAAATGGAAATCCACAAATTTCTAAATGTTTAAAACAGAAACTCAACCGTTTTAGACACAAAATGAGAGCTGTAACCATTCCGCATGGCTCTTGGAAAACAAAGAAAATTTTTTTTCTTACAGACCGGCGGATTTCTTTCGCTTTCTTCGCTTAAATGGCTACATTCGAACGAGATATACACAACACATTTCCCAGCACGAAAAACATCCAAGAATATTTCTTTTTACAACATTTATTTCCCTAACCAGCTGTGGCAAGCTGACTTGAATGATATGAAAAATGTGTTGCACGCAAACAGTCGCTAAATGGCGTACATAAAAAACCGCGCCAAACACAAGCTAGATCGAACGAGATATACACAACACATTTCCCAGCACGAAAAACATCCAAGAATATTTCTTTTTACAACATTTATTTCCCTAACCAGCTGTGGCAAGCTGACTTGAATGATATGAAAAATGTGTTGCACGCAAACAGTCGCTATCGTTACATACTCACTGTGATAGACGTATTCTAACGGCAGGCGCAGGCTAGGGAATTAGTGAGCAAGCGGCCGGTCGAAGTCGCTTCTGCTTTCGAAGATATCCTACAGCAGGCAGGGGTCGTGCCTGATCAATTCTCTTCGGATGCTGGGCAGGAGTTCCTCGGTGCGCCGTTTCAGCACATGCTTAGGAAACACGGGATCGAATATGTGCCGGCAAAAAGTCAGCACCACGCTTCGGTGTGTGAAAGATTTAACAGGACTCTAAAGACTTACATGTTTCGGTATTTTCATCACAAACAGACGTTTAGATGGGTAGATGTACTAGACCAGCTAGTGACGGCATACATCAAAAGACCGCACTTAGCTCTCGGCTATCTGCCTCCGAACCAAGTCACACCCGTATGGATCCGAAGAGTCTCCTTTTGGTATCGAACAGGGCGCGATTAGGACGCAAGAACAGTACGCCTGCAGTCCTCCCCGAGGTGACGGGACTGGTCTGCCCCGAGAGCCCAAAAGCGACAAAACGCGCACTGAAGCGCGCCCTGGTCCCGCTTGCCCGATGCGCTCCCGGCAACGGAGACCAGGCAGCTTTCAGGGCGTGGGTACTTGACGCGTACAAGTCCCGACGCTCCGAGCGGCCGGACGCGCACTAGTCCCCAACCAGTCCCCAACGCTCAGAGCGGCTGTGCGGATTGCCTACCTCGCCCGGCACTAGCCCCCCCCCCCCCCCCCCCCTCGTGCATCCCCTGGTCTACATATTTGTAGGATGTGCCTCAGCTTCTACTCAGAGCGCCCAGTGCGTAGGCAATTGACGGATCATGCACACAGGCGTGTAATGCGGGCGGCCAGCCTAGGCATTACAGGCGCCTCTGCCGGCATGGCTTTCAGAAAAGTACAAATACCACCATTCGTTCACAGCTCTTACAGAAGTTAAGGACTTTTTCGAATACATAGAATGAAACAAATAACACATTGAGGTGCATCATAAATATTCTCATAAAATTGAAATGCAAACAAATCAGGTAAAAAATAACTCTGCTAGGATTCAGGAAAACTAAACCCTGCGTGGAAAGTAAGAAAACTGGTTACAAAGATGCAATGATTCTGGAAGATCCTTGGCAAAACCCGCATGGAAAGCAGCAAAACTGAACTGGTTGAAGTACTCCTAGAACATTCTGTAAAAAGAAAACAAAGGTATTAAAAGATAAAATTTTTACTGTGTTTTCCCTCTGCATCTAAGAACAAAGCGTGGAAAACAAAATTTACCTTCTTTCACCAGAAGAGCTGAGTACTTCTTTAAATAAATAAAACAACTTGTTGAAACATACTGCAACTTGAATGGCCGAAGTTGAAGTACTCCAAGAATACTGTGAAAAAAAAAATCTATTAAAAGACCACATATTTTTCCACTGCGCATTCAGAGTTTCTCTGGGACAAAATTTACCTTCTCCCACCAGAAGAGCTGAACACTTTTCACTGACGAGTCCCGTATCCACCATTAAACCAACCAGTTCGAATTGCCAGTAGAGTACTGGCTGAACTGATTAGAAAATTGACTGGAAAACTGATCAGAATACTGATTGGGTTCTGTAAATGACAACATTAATGGAAAAAATGGCCTTGCTAATTTGTTTGATTAAAATTTAGGCGAAATCATACTTTCTTCTCCTTGAGACGTGTAGTTAAAGCCAGTCAAGCCTTGATATGAGCTGTAATCTGGAAATAATAAGGCAAAATTAAGTAAGGGAATTTGGAACAGGATAGAAAGTACAGTACACTCAGAGAGAAACTACAGTGACTCTTACCATGAGATGGCGGCATCTGATGAGATGGCAGCACCTGCTGAGATGGCGGCATCTGATAAGATGTAACAGACCATTGCTGCTTCGAAGGACTTGCTACAACACTATTGGGTGTACGCTGCATCCGTTCATCAAGAGGGCTGCCCATAATTGAGGCCATGGACCTCACTGGTGGCCCAGACTGGACCTCTTGTTCATTGAATGGGCTGCTTCTTATGGATGACATTGGTCTTCTCTCTGGAGCTTGGTCAGTCTCCTTAGGTGTTGGTGTTTTCTGCTGAGGAGTCTGGGGTTTGGGCGTTTTTTTCGGGCTTTTAGTCTTTTTCTTCTGGGGCTGTGGAGTTTTCTTTAACAATGACCGGTGCACCTGGTTTTTCTTACGATTAATAACTCTGTTGAAGTTTGCTTCAGTTAGATCCGAATAAGTTGGGCCCTTGTTGCGGTTCACAAAAGCTAAACATTTCAAAGTAATGTAAGTTGCAAGGCTTCAAACAAACATTCAAATAATTTTAATGAAGGGAGAAGTTTCCCGGCCTGTTAAATTGCCCACACTTACCTCTAATGGCAGCCCTGACATGTTTCCGAATTCCCAGAGTTCCAGACTTTTGTCCTTTGGCAGTGATGGCATTCTCTTCTAATGCTGACCGTCCAAACAATGCCACTAGCACCATGCGGGTCATCTTGGCAGGGTCCCCCCCCCCCCCCCCCATCAGCCTTGATGGTGGTTTTATCGGCAACTGTTATGTACACCTTAGACTTCCGCGAAATTTCAACCTACAATGCACAAAACAAGTTACAATTAAATTGTGAAAAAGACACATGAAAGTGGTTCTTGGTGCAAAAGAAATTTAAAATACATAACAATAAAAAAACAAAATATTTGTGCCCAAAGTCAACATGCAAGCAGACAATCTTGGTACATTTAATCAGAATTACAACAGTATTAATTAAAAACTAAAAACCAGCAGACAGAACTCCTGTGCTGACACGGGCCATAAGAGAACAGAGAAAACAAAGACAAGAGGAGACAGAGCGTGGGACTCACTTTGGGCACTTCCGCAGGAATGTCCAAGGGTTCAGCATACTGGACCCCCACTCCAGCAGTCATGTTGACATACTTCCCCAAAGCTTGAACAAAGAGGGCTCCTGATTGATAGTCTGCAAAAGAATACATAGCTTTTTACTTCAAACACCCAAGAAGCTTTAAAATAAAGTTGTCATGATACTCACACGACTTTCTGAGGGATTAACAGTGGTCACAGCACTTCTCATCATTTTCTTGTTCCACTTCATTTCTTAGTTTTTCTCCCGCCGCCTGGATATAATTTCCAGCCGTCATACAGCCAGTTGCTGCGTGCAGCAGCCCCGCAGTATGCACAGACTGCCCCCGCTGGCAGTGCCGTTGTGGTCCGCCGGCCCCGGCAACAACAGCAACAACAACAAGATGTATGTCCAGATCAGCCCCGCCGTGTCCCTGTGTTTTGGCTGCGCTACCCCAGGCCACATGATTGCCTCCTGCCCTGCCAATAATGATTCTTTTTTCGGGTAGCGCCCCTTGGGTCGCGCGCCGCCTCAAGGGGTCCCCTGTCATCAGCCCGGCGTGGTGCAAAGGACATTTATAACACCCCTTTGTTGTCTAGTATGAAAAATCCAGTAAATTGTAGTATGAAAAATTCACAGCCGAATATGAAAAATTTCAGAGTTATCGACACTCCACGTGATGGCAATTGTTTTTATTCTGCTCTCAGCTTCTCTTTGTATTATTCATTTAATGCTTCTTTGTGTTTGCGTAAAGTCGTTCAAAATTTTACTTTCCAAAATTGGTCAGAATTTTCTCCTTTCATAGTAAATGTTTCAAAAGAGCAATATTATGCTCTTCATTCCCGTGTTGGCGAGTTCGCGACTTCAGTTCATGTCCGCGCCGCCGCTATGCTCCTTGGCATCCCTGTTCATGTCCAAACTCCTTCAAAATTAATTTCATTTTCATGCTCAAAGTCAATTTTGATCAAATCAGCCCCTTAGGCAATTTATTTAAAATTCATTCCTCCAAATGATAGTGGACACTACCAATGCTTGTTGAGTCCGTCCGCGCGCCCGCCGGTCTGGTCACTGTCTATCCGCCCCCGCGTAGGTAACAGTTCTGGTGCACGCCACCAGAGGGCGCCAACGTCGGCACCGAGTGCCCAGTCGCGTGCCCAGCCGCGCGCCGCGCCGCGTGTGGTTCCGGCCATGCGCTCCCCTCCCAGCAGTGTCCCCGTGGATCAGTGTATGTGAAGATGGCGAGCGCCGAGAAGGAAGAAGAAGTGTTGTGTGGTGGAGACGGGAGCTACGTCTTCACACACAGGAACGGAGTGAAAAGCTGTGTGAACATCGGTTCGATCGGGATGGGAATCAAGCCCGTCCGCGTGTTCAGGCTGCCTTTTGAGGTTAGTAGCGACTGTGTGAGGGAGGCCCTGGCGCCGTACGGCCGGATCGTCGGGGATGTCATTGAAGAGAAGTATGGAGAGGAATTTGTGTTCTGTGGGGCGAAGAACGGCGTGCGACTGGTGCGTCTGGAAATGAAGAAGCACGTTCCATCCTACTTGGCGATGGCGGGGCACGAGGCTTTCATATCCTACCGCGGCCAGCCGGCCACTTGTAGGTTATGTGGCGGCAAGGGCCACGTCCGAAAGGCGTGCCCAAACCAAAACTCGTACGCAGCCAGGCTCCGGCGGAACCGGGCTGCATCCGAAGAGGACGGGGACGGCGAAGATAGCGAGGGAGGGAGGGAGAATGACGTAGGTGGAGAAGAGGGAGCAGGAAGAGCAGGAGAAGGAACTGGAAAGAATCGGGAACGAGGACTTCCGGAAAAAGCTTGAGAACTTTGAGAGGAATGTTTTTGGATGTCTGTCCCCTGCCACAGCTCCCGGCCAAACCTCCAGCAACACCGTGCAGGACAACGCCGCCGCCGCTGCCACCACTGCAGCGGAGGTCACGGCCGCACCACCGTCTGCCGCGAAGGCCCCGAGGAACATCTTTGCCAACGCCGCCGCCCTCGGGGACGACGGGTGGGGCGCCGCAGCGTCACCGCAGCCGGAGACAGTCCTCTCCCCCTTCCCCTTTCCCACGGCGACGGAGCCTGAGGAGGAGAAGACGAGGACATCAACCGTCTCCTCGGAATTCTCGATGCTGGCGGACGCCAACGAGGCCACCGTCGCAGACACTGCCGGTGCGAAGGATGCGCGCCCCAGGAAAGGCAGCACGTCATCTGCCGAGGACGCCAGGAAACGAAAGAGGATTCAGTGCCAGGTCAGTGAGGAAATGAAGGAGAGGGCGAAGAAGGACAAGTGGAAGAGGCTGTTTGAAGTGTCAGGGCCCGGAGTGGCAACGAGGTCGTCGAGGGGAGGCGCCCGGCCATGAGGGTCATCTCGGCCAACACCAGGGCGGTCTCGGAGCCAGCCAAGGTCGCCGCCATCCACCGCCTCATCCGCGACACCGAGGCCGACGTCGTGTGCCTGCAGGAGGTGAGGACACCGGCAATCGCCCTTCCAGGATACTCGGCTACTGTCTCTCTCGGCCCCGACGCGCGCGGCACGGCGCTGCTTGTTCGCGAGGGCCTGCGCGCCGACAACGTCAAGACCCTCCCGAGCGGCAGAGGCATCAGTGCGAGCATCAACGGGACCACGATCGTCAACATCTACGCCCCAGCCGGCTCGCAGGGCCGCGCAGGTCGTGCAGCCTTCTTCCTTCAGGACCTGGCTCTCCTCCTGGCCGACGCGCACGGCGCCCTGTTTCTGGTCGGGGACTGGAATTGTGTGCTGCGCCGGGCCGACACGACGGGCGTGGCGGAGCCGTGCCGAGTCCTGGACAACGCCATCAAGGCCCTCGACCTGGTGGACGTCTGGCTTGCCCTCCGCCCGGCCGAGGACGGCTTCACCTTTTCCTCCAGGGTGTGTCGGTCCAGGCTGGACCGCGCATATGCGTCAAGGACAATCCAGCTCCAGGAGGTCACGCTGCACGGCGCAGCCTTCAGCGACCACGCCGCGCTGGTCACTGACGTGCACCTGGGCTCTGGCCCCGCCCCCCCCCGCAGCGCCGTCCGGCGCCCCTGTGGAAGATGGACGCCGCCGCCATCAGGAACCCGGCCCTGCTGCCGGCCTTCCGCCGCCACT
This sequence comes from Megalurothrips usitatus, assembly GCA_026979955.1. Taxonomy (NCBI): domain Eukaryota; kingdom Metazoa; phylum Arthropoda; class Insecta; order Thysanoptera; family Thripidae; genus Megalurothrips; species Megalurothrips usitatus. The sequence goes on along the minus strand of JAPTSV010000871.1, from coordinate 413,111 downwards.
GGGAAGGGCTGCGCAAGGACCCGCGGAGAGCGAGCGACCCCGTGCGCTGGTGGGAGCACGCCAAGTCCTGCAGCAGGACCTTCCTGCGTCGCTTCTGCAGGGAGGCTCGCCAGAACGACGAGAACATGCTGCAGCACCTGCAAGCATGCCTCAACGAGCTGGTAGCCACAGGCTGCCAGGACAGCGACGAGCTCGAGGAGGTCAAGGCCGCCATCCTGGAGGTCCTGGCCCGCAGACTCACCGGGACGGCCGGGCGGGCAAAGTGTGAGCAGCAGGTGGACGGGGAGGTCCCGAGTCTGCACCACGTCGCGGCGGCCCTGCGGCGCGGCGCGAGGAGGGGCGTCGACAGCATCACCACCGAGGCGGGGGAGGTCCTGGAGGACCCCAAGCTCATCGCTGAGCACCTCCACGACCACTTCGCCGCGCTGCTGGGCGAGCCGGAGCAGGAAGGGGTGGCGCCGGGTGTGCAGGCAACCCAGCTTGCACCGGAGCCCGAGGTGGTGCCTACCCCCCAGGCGCCAACACCGCCGGGGCCGCGGACGCTCCTGGACGAGTTCATCGCCGAGGGCGCCGTCACGGGCGACGACAACGCTGCCATCCTGCGCCCCATCACCGCCGAGGAGCTGCTGTCCGCCCTGAAGGCCTGTCCGCGAGGAAGGTCCCCGGGGCCAGACGGGCTGACAGCCGAGCTCTACTTGGCCGTGTGGGAGGTGATCGGCCAGGACTTCGTGGACGCCGCTCTGTCGCCGAGTCGCACAAGCACGGCGTCATGGTGCTGGTGCCGAAGGTGGAGCGGGTGCGCCGGGCAAAGGACCTGCGGCCCATCACGTTGCTCAACGTCGACGGCAAGGTGCTCTCGCGGCTGCTGGCGCGCCGCCTCCTCGCCGTCCAGGACAAGATCCTGCACCCGCTGCAGGTTCGGCCGCGGGGGGCACGGACTATGCACGGCGCCCTGGCGGACCTGCGCGACGCCGTCGCCATGGTGCAGCTGGCCAACGGAGACCGCCGCGGCAAGGTGGGGGCGTGCATCGTGGCGCTCGACATCGCCGGGGCCTTTAACACGGTGAAGCACTCATTCATGTGGGCGGTGCTGCGGCGCGCGGGCCTGAGCGAGGACGTTATAACGCTGCTCAGGTCCATGTACCTGGGGGCGACGACCCGGCTGTCGGTCAACGGGGTCCTGACCGCGGCCATCGCCCTGCTCCGGGGCGTGCGCCAGGGCTGCCCCCTCTCGATGTGGCTTTTCAACGTGGTGATGGCGCCACTGATCCACGCGCTGGCCGCGCGCATCCGGGGGATCACCGTGCCAGCGGCCGACGGGGGGCCGGACGGACAGCGGCTGCCCGTGTCGGCGTATGTTGACGACACCGTCGTCGTCCTCGAAGGGGCGGAGGACATCGCCAACCTGGTCACCACCCTACGGCAATTCGGGGAGGAGTCGGGACTCCTGGTCAACGCCGATAAGTGTAAGGCGCTGCCCCTTGGCAAGTGGCGCCAGGACCTCCTGCTCCCTTTTCCAGTTGTTGACAGCGTCAAGATCCTGGGCATGGTGCTGACCGACCGGACCACCACGATGGGGGCCGCCAACTGGCCGTCCAGGCTGGGGGCGTTCCGGGCCACGCTTGCCGACGCCAGACTCAGGGCCTTCAACCTGACGCAGCGTGTGGGCTACGTGAACACGTACGCCCTCCCCCTGCTCTGGCACCAGGCGCAGGTCCTCCCGATGCAGCGAGCGGTCGCCGAGGAAGCCCGGAAGGCCATGAGGAGGTTCCTGAAGGCAGGGGACTTCTTCACGATCGCCTACGACGGACCGCGGGGGCCTGGCCCTGCAGGACCCCGGGCTGCGTGCTGCCGCCATGTTTGCCGCGAGAGGTCTGACGGCGCTGGCAGCCCCCGACCAGACGCTGACGGGGGCCTGGATGGCGGTCCTGAGTGTCCTGTACCCGGGCGCCGAGCGCCTGCCACCCGCCGTGTCGTACTTCCGGGCCGTAAGGGAGGCGCAGCAGACGGAGCCGGCGATGACGACGTGCCGGGACCTATCCCGGGCCCTCTACAAGGAGGCCATCTCCGCGGCGGACGCAGTACCGCGGGTTCAGCGGAGGACGCCGACGGCGGGGTGGCCCGTCATCTGGGCGCGCCTGCACCACAAGGTCCTGCCCCGGGACGCCGCAAACAGCTGGCTGCGTGTCGTGCACGACGTGGTGTCCACGGCGGAGAGGCTCGCCGGCGTCGGCTGGGTGGAGTCCCCGAAGTGCGGCCGCTGCGACCACATCGAGACTCTCGTCCACAAGCTCCTGCAGTGCGGCCCAGCGCGGAGGGCGGCGTGGAGGTGGACAGCCAGCAAGGTCGCCGCAATCCTGGGCGCCGCCGTCACCCCCGAGATCCTCCTCCGTCCAGACTTCGACGCGCCCGGACAGCCAGAGTCGAGGGCAGCGTGCTGGCTCCTTGCACACGCAGCCCACTTCATGCTGACGCGGGAGAAGATGTGCCTGGGGGCCTACAGGGCATTCCTGCAGAAGAGGCTGGAGACGGCGCCGCAGGACATCGCCGCAATGATCCGATGACGGCCAGGTGAAAGAACCAGGTGGTCCTGCCCTTGCCCTCCAATCCTCGGTCTCGGCCTTGGTGCGGACGGTGCCGCCAAGTCCCCTCTGGTGCGCCAGGGAGGGGGGCCACTGACGGTAGGCAGGCACCTGCGAGTAGCCTGGACCTGAAAGGAAAGGAAGAAATTTGAAAAAAAAAGAAGAGAAAAAGCGAAGCACCGGCCAGGATTCGATGCGGGGCCCAGCGCGCTGATAGTCACGCTGCCAGAGCAGGCCTGAATCCCGGCAACTCGGTGGTCTAGTGGTTAGCGTGTCTGCTCGGTGTCTAGACTCGGCACTCCCGCCCGTTCGCGCGGCGGTCAAACCAGAGGTAAGGCCTGGAATCTGGCCGGGCAGCACGCGTACCCACTGACCATCGAGTTGTCCGGGAAAGTACTCTCGGGGTGAAACCGGCGGGCGCTGGAGGCGTCTGAGCGATGGCCGGCGGATCGGGAGACTGCAGTCCCAAGTCTCTTTTTGTTAACATTTTAACCTATTTTACATTGGTTTGAAGGTTGTTCAAACAAAATGTCACTCAGTACCTCAAATTCTGTTCATAATTGCGCCTGTCACGGTATTCCTGCCTGTTAAAATATAGAATACTGTAAGTGTGCCGGGCTGATAATAAAGATTTGGCTCAAATAATCAAACCGGCGCACAGGGAAAAGAAAAGAAGAACCGATGGATGAACACCTGTAATCTGTTTATATTATTGTTTTGTTTCTCTACATTTTAATAAAATGTTTTTTTTTTTTTTTTAAAGTGGTACCGAGTCGGCCCGCGAGGCCGCAGTTCCAAGGTTCAAATCCCACATGATCAAAATTTTCCTACTGAAAAGAAACTTGTGTCTAACAAAGTAAGCGATTCTAATCAACATTTAAGTGTTTCCAGCATGTCTCCTAATCCTAATTTGTCTCCAAACAATGTGTCTTCTGTGTCTCCCTCTCTTTCTCCTCCTGTCTCTGTTCCGGTTTCGTCTAACAAAGGTCCAATTGACATTTTTGATTTAGCTCAATTTAACCCCCGTAAAGCTTTAATTTTACATATTTCTGAACGGCCCCGCCGTTTATTTCCTGTAGCCGTAAGCGTTGACGGTTTAAAGCTACAAGGCTTTCTTGACACTGGAGCTTCACGGTCTATCATTAATACTAAATTTTGCACTGATTTTTCATCTCTATGTCCCGCTAATGTGCGTATTCAAGTTGCAAACAAGAGTAACTTAAAATGCGAAGGTGTATATAAACCTGAGCTGCAATTTGGTGACAGTTTTTCCGTGTCACATCCCCTTCTTGTTGCTAATATTAGCGTTGATCTGTTGCTTGGTGGTGACTTTCTGGACAGATTTTCAGCCGATATTCGGTATGGAAAAGGCCATGCTATTTTATACCACAATGGTTCCAAAGTAACCTTGCCTCGCCTTTCCCAATCCGGTTCTCCCGAAACTGTCTCTGTCTCTCTCTGCACCGCTCCGCGGATTGCACCTCAGACCTCCCACGTTAGACAGTTAGCTAATATTCCCACAGATTGTACTCAAATTTCTCCCATCCCCGTAACAAGTGCATTCAGTGTCTCTCTTTACCCACAGACCTGCACAATGGTCCCTAGGAAGACCACTATGCCTAACGTGTCACCAGCTGTTCTTACGCCTAAGAGAATTATGGGTGTAGATTTTATTTTTAGTGTGGAATGTTTTATGTCCACCGACATTTTAGTTCCGGTTTTCAATGGCTCGGACGATCCTATCGTGTTGCCCAAAAATTCAAAAATTGGTTCAATTGATTTTGTAGACCGAAACATTTCTAGTTCTGATGTTGTCTCTTTGTCTCCTTCTGCTCTGGTCTCTTGTCTTTCTGCTGAAGAAATTTCCTTAACTGCAGATCAAAATTTACCTCCCGATAGTTCCAAAACTGACAAACCTAAATTACCTTCTCTGGACGAAAGCGCCTTGACACCTGAACAGAAGTCTCAAGCATTAGCAATGTTGTCCAAGTATCCTGATGTTTTTGGTTATGAGTTGACTTTTATCCCTGATATTTATGCACATTTAGAGCTCAAGGAACCTGGAATTTTTTTCCGGAAAAAATGGCCTTGGAGCTTAGAGCAACGGAGTCTCGCAGATGTCCAAGTTGAGAAATTACTTAAAGAAAATGTAATCATGGAAACTTTCACCAATAATTGTCTTCCTGTATTTGTCATTCTTAAACGCGGGTCCACAGTGGAAAATCCACAGGGCCGTCTGCTCATTGATTGCAGAGTTTTAAATAAAAGGTTGCATGAGTATAAATTTAGACAGGCAACTATTGATGACTGCTTGAGATATTGTTCCGATAAATCTCTACTTTCTGTCTGTGATATTGTTAGTTATTTTCACACAATTCAATTAACTGAACCTTCAACTGACCTGTTAGGTTTTCAAGAAGGCCATCGTCGCTTCAAATTTTTGCGCCTTCCTTTTGGTCTAAAAACTGCCCCTCAAATTGCCCAGGCCACAATGGCCTCTGTCCTGCAAGGACTTCCGGTTGTCCATTATGTTGATGACATTATCTCAGGTGGCACTTCCTTTCCTGAGGCTCTAAATTTATTTGAACAGATTTTGATCCGTTTCCGTAAGAATAATCTTTTAATTCGGCCTGACAAGACCGAACTCTTCCGTAAGACGGTCAACATCCTCGGGATGAAGGTCACGGCCGGTGTGTCCGTGTGCCCTGACGCGTCACGTTTTCGTCCCCTCCTCTCTCTAGAATCTCCGAAAACTGCAAAACAACTTAAGTCTTGTGTCTGCTTCCTGTCTTACTATCGCCGTTTCATTCCTAATTTTCTCCGGACACGTCATCTTCAGGATATGGCTAATGAAAAGATTGTTTTTATTTGGACAGATGCTGATCGTGACTTAATCCGCAATATGTATAACAGATTATTACAGCATGCTACCTTGGCTTTATTTAATCCTAACCTCAAAACAAAGCTTCATGTTGATGGCTCCAAAATTGGCGTTGGTTCATTTTTGTCTCAAGCTAAAGACAAGTTTTACCTGCCAGTAGCTTATTTTTCAAAAGAGTTGCTCCCTACGCAACGCACTTGGAGTGCATTTCATATCGAGTGTCTAGCATTTTATTTGTCAGTCAAATATTTTGAAAAAGAATTAATGCTTCTGGAACGATTTACTGTAGTGACTGATGCTTCATCACTGAAGTATTTGCTTCAAATGGAAAACCCCAAAGCTCCGTTTGATCGTTTCATTGCATTTTTGTCCAAATTCACCTTTGATTTTGAACTAGTAACATCTGAACAAAATAAAATACCAGATTCTTTATCAAGGCTTCCACAGCCCCCTTTTGGCTTCAATCTTGTTCTCCCAGAACAACTAACAAAGAAATTGAATTCCATCAATATGTGTCCTTTGTCCTCTCCTGCCTCTCGCCTTCCTAAGGCTTTACAGGTAACCACGCGTGCAATGCGTAACAAGGAGAAGGCTGCCGACACGCAACTGCGTACCCCAGTAACTAACCCTGTTGTTCCTGACAGTGTCCCTGCCCCAGTTCCTGCACGTGCAGCCACCGTGCCCGCACCGAGTGCTTCTGTGTTTGATCCCATTAATATTTCAGATCCCTGTGTTGGTAATCCTGGTGATCCTGATCCGCTTTGCGACTACCACAACTGTGGTTTGTTGCCCTTTTCTGCAGCAACTATTAGCAGACTGCAGCGCCAAGATTCAGTCCTAAACAAAATTATGATTCATACCTATTACGCTCGATTTAAACCAGAAAATGCTGTTAAAATTGTTCCAAAGTTCAAAATTTTTCATGGCCTTTTGATGACTAACTCTAAAGTAATGCGCATTGTGGTTCCCGAATCACTTGTCCCGCTTGTTCTCAATGAATTTCACGATTTGTGTATGCATTCTGGCATTCGTATTATGCAAATTTCAATTTCCAAATATTATTTTTGGCCTAATATGTATCAAGATATTACCACTTATGTCAACTCGTGCCAAGCTTGTTCAAACCTTTAAAACCAGTAACAAGAAGTATGGATTCCTACAGCCGCGTATTGCAAAAGTCATTTTTTCAGATATTATGATTGATTTTTGTCATGTCTTTACAGCGCAGTCCCGAGTTAAATTTACTCATTGTCTCCTGATTACTGACCTTTATTCTAACTACTGCTTTGTCTTTCCGTGTAAGTCTATGGGCTTTGATGGAACGAATTCTCATCTCAAGTCATTTTTCTCCCGTTTCGGTGTGCCCCGCACGCTACACTCCGATGTGTGCGCGGCCACTACTAGCAGCACTTTTAAAGATTTTGCTTCTCAATTTAAGTTTAATGTCCAGCACGCCGCTAGTGGTGCTCACTGGTCCGTGGGTGCCGTTGAAAGTAATGTCAAAAGATTTTCTGCCCCCCTTAAATTTTTATTGGGTAATAAATTAAAACAAAGATTAATTGGCACTTATTTGCTCCTTATGTGGAATTTCACATGAATAACACCCCGCAAGTTGCTACAGGCTTTGCCCCTAACGAAATTGTCTTTGGTAAGAGGTTTCATACCCCTTTCATAAATCAAACTGTTCACTCCGACAGCGTGTCTTTGTAACGTCGACTTAAAGTCTTAACTGATATTCGAAAAATGGCTGAAGAAAGAAAGAGTGCTTCCAAACAGAACCAGAAGTCTGTGTACGATCGTTCTCGTCTGTCTGTCTCTTTCCGCCCTAATGAACCTGTTTGGGTGTATTTCGAACGCAAAGCTTCCAAACTTAACCGCATTAAATTACAGAAGCGGTACCGACTGGGTACCATTGTTAAGAAGATTTCAGAGGTGCTGTACTCCGTGAGGTTACGGTCGAATACAGGAAAAGTGTGGCGCAGACTGTGTCACGTTGCCCACCTGAAGAAGTTTCAACGTAGACCTACACGTTTAACCCTTAACAAGGACATTGTTTTCTTCACAGATACTATAACTAAGAATGTTTCTCCCATTTCAGAGTTTTATGTCGCCGATGTGCGCCCTACGTTCAGCTCTTCCATGTACATGTACTAATCGAAGTGTTTTTGGACACTTCCTATTCTTCTAATTCTCTTTGATCTTCAATTTATTTTTTTCTCATTCATTTTTTTTAGGGCTGTTCCTTCCTGTCTAGGTTGGTGTGGCAGCAGCCGTGGTTTTCTCATTTGCTTGTGTCTAGTACTTAGTCTAATGTAGTTTTATTTTTAGGTTAGTTGAGCCCCTAGTTGTAAGATTTTAGTCGTACTTTTGTAGGTTATGTGGTACAAGTACTTGCATTGAGATTGCCATAATTCAGACGCAGTGCACGGCGTCCGTTCATTCATTTTTCCCATGTCATCCCCACACATCTTACCCCCTCGTTCTTGCGGTCTAAGATGCATTTTTTCTCTCTCTCTTTTTCTCGTTGAGTTTCGCGTGATTTTTTGCGTAATGAGTTTTTTGTCTTTCTTGTGTAAATGCGCGTCGATTAATGAACGTTCAACCCTTGTCCGCGCCATGGCAGATGTTGCTTTTCCTGCCCCATTCATTCATTTCTTTGTTTTTGAAAGTCTCTTTGATTCGTGTTTCCGTTTTTTTTTTTTGAAGTTGTCTTACTCGGGTTCCCTATTTCTGATCCCGCCTTTCTCTCTTTCTTGAAGCACTTTGAAGTTGGTATTTTTCTTTAATGGAGCCATGACCTGGCCAATATCTGTGTGATGGTGTGGTTTGCTTTGTCCTGGTGTTGTCCCGACTTTAAACGATTATCTTTGATTGATTCCATTTGATTCTATTTTGATTTTGATGATTAGTTTTCCGTTTCCTTTCAGTTTTCATTCAATTTACCATTCAAATTTGTATTCCGATTTTTTTTTCTCCTTCAAGTTTTCTTTTGTTCAAGTTTTTGTTTGTCATTCAGTCTTTCGTATCTTTGAAGTTTGTTCCATTCATTCAATTCCATCCATTCAGTTCAAGTTAGATCTCCTTAATGTAACTTCATTTATTCTTCAAGTTTAGTCAATCCCGTTATCAAGCCATAGCGTCACTCCAACATAACCCCACTTTATTACAGGATTTGAAATTATTTCCCCCCTCCCCTCCCTTCTCCATTTTGTCTAATTTTTGATTGATTCTTCTGCCAATGTAAACGTAAATTCAAATCAAGCCATATAAGTTACATGTTGTACCCCCTTTACCCATTCATCGCCATCTCCGAAGCTTCGCCGACCTCAAGATTGTCACCGTCCCAAGACTTCGCCGACAGGACCACTTCACTTTTCCAAAATTTCATTCATCTAAATTAACAATTTTGTTTGCTTTGTCCGTAATAGTCGTTTTGCTTTCCAAATTGAATTTCACGTTGTTGTACATTCAATTATTCAACTTTTGTCAATTAAACATTCCTTCTTGCTTCACCTTGCTTCCTTTACAGGTTTTCAATTACCTTTTCATTCAATTTTTCAATATGTAATGTTCATTTGTTTTACCTTTGGATTGTATTAACTTCTTATTGGATTGTATTCATTTTGTCTGCCAAATTTCCCGTTATGCTGAAAGAAAAATGTTGTTTTCTGCGTTTTCCACCACTTTTGTTCCCCACTCCTCTGACCAGACCCTTCATTTTTTTTCACTTTGATTTTGTCATTTAAATATTATAAAGACTATTGAAGAAGTATGGCTTACCAGTTTCCAACACAAATTCCCGATTTCGAGTAAATTCAAGTTTTTTTAACCACCGAGTGCATTCTTAAGCTCAGTTTCGTTCATTTTGATTCATTTGTTTAACCCTTTTGGATTGATTCCTTTTTAATTCTCGGGGTCAAGAATTTTTCCACACCCCGCGGTTGTCGTGTACATAGATGCACACTCCGCAAGAATTCAAATCCCGCGCGCGCTAGCCGACGGAAGTTAATCCGCTTGGCTGTGAGACCCTCAGCCTGGCCGCGCAATGACCGCTTCTGACCACCGGTAGGGATTGCCGCGGCCGGCTGGCCGGCCGCACAGCCTCTGGGCGCCAGTCGCGGTACACCTACAGAACGAGACGGTAAGCCACGCTTATTCACGCAAGATATTATTGTTAGGCCGGTCAGTAGGGACTCTGAATATTGGCTCGAGTAAATACCAAAGTGCTTTAGTGAACGCCTCCCTAGTCTTTCCTCATCTTTCTCCGTTGAACCCGGAATACACATACAAAACATTCCCACGTACAATTTATGTTTAAACAAGGTTGGCGTACGCCAGACCGCGTCGTGGCGTAACAGGCTTCGCTCATCGCGAATCACTGTTCCGCCACTCCACGCCTGGCGCACGCCTACCTTGGCCTGCCGGCGGCTGCCGCTTGACGAGTAGGATCTTGAGGGGCAAGTCAGTAGGACGCCCTTTGGGCGTCACTCTCTCCGCACGGTCGCAACCACGCTCATATTCTGCCTTCCGAACGTATCTTACATCAGCCTTTTCTTATCAATGCCGCTCAACCAGTCCTAACCTACCCTTACCTGCCCGAGCCTAACCTACCCAGGCCCCTAATAACCTAACCTAACCGAGCGTAAGCCACTCGCGTCACTGATCTGCCCCTTCACGACAGGCGCATAGCACATACTGACTTTACCCAACCGGCGGGTTTATAATTTTGGACCACATGTGAAAATTATCCAAGAAACCGCTTGATTAAATTTGTTCAGTCTGTCATGGTTCCTTTCAGGGAAAAATTCCAATTCTTGAGTTGAACATTGAACATCAATTGCGGCTGATTCACAAATACTCAGAGGGAAATGAAACATGCAGTATAGCCTCTTGGTTTTCTTGTCAGTCCGTTCACAGTACCCCTTTGAACAATTGTGCATCCGTACAGTTCTTAACGTTTGTGCCAGGTCACTTTGTACATCTTCGACATCTTGAGACAGAACTTCACAAGGATGTTGATCAGGTTCTACGGGATGTACTTCAGGGGTAACAGCACTAACCAGCTTATCAAAATATTTAACAAGGTAGGCGTACGCCAGACCGCGTCGTGGCGTAACAGGCTTCGCTCATCGCGAATCACTGTTCCGCCACTCCACGCCTGGCGCACGCCTACCTTGGCCTGCCGGCGGCTGCCCCTTGACGAGTAGGATCCTGCGGGGCAAGTCAGTAAGACGCCCTGCGGGCGTCACTCTCTCCGCACGGTCGCAACCACGCTCATGTTCTGCCTTCCGAACGTATCATACATCAGCCTTTTCTTATCAATGCCGCTCAACCAGTCCTAACCTACCCATACCTGTCCGAGCCTAGCCTACCTAGGCCCCTACTAACCTAACCTAACCGAGCGTAACCCACTCGCGTCACTGATCCGCCCCTCCACGACAGGCGCATGGCGCATACTGACTTTCCCCAACCAGCGGATTTATAATTTTGGACCACATGTGAAAATTATCTAAGACACGGCTCGGGCTGCGGTGCCCCTGAGGGGAGGTTGACTCTGGTATAATGCAAGAAAGATGTGGTCCAAATTTGAGCATTCTACGTCTAACCGTTCTCGAGAAATCGCGCGGACAAACAGACAGACAGACAAAACATTTTTGACCCAGTCGGTCCAGGGCTTCGCTATCGCTCAGCCAATAATGTTTTTTTTTCCTCATCTGTTCCATTTTTATACTTAGCAACGTCAGGTGCACCTTTCAGCCAAAAGAACCCATGTACATGAGGGCTACTCCTAGAATTAGAAATAAAGAGTAAAATTACAAAGAGACTCCTTACAAAAACAAAACAACATAAAAAAGTCAAACACTAGCCTGTGTTGATACTCAATTCTGTACCAGAAGTCAACAATTTCATACCTTGGCTGCAGGACCTAAAAAATATAAAGAAAAAAATGGCATAAAAATGTTTTTTCTTAAGAAATTTTAACAACATCTCAGAAACTTGAACACAGACTTACCGTTTCAATGAAGCATTCAAGTCGATACTGAAAAAACATATCAAGCACTGACGGATTATCTTAAATCAACTTTCGTCTTTCTGTCATACTTGGTTCACATATATCCTTATCGGTTAAAGCTTAAAGAGATCAGGCCAATACAAATCTGCTGCATTCAAAGTAAGGAATATTGTTGGTTATCCAACCTGCTCAACCATGTCCTCCAATTCAGCACATCTACTTTTCCAAAACGGCTTTGATCCTCAGATGTTGGAACCCATGAACATTAATTTGTTGAGAACACTCGGGTCTTCTTGTATACGTTCTTTCAACTGACCTACTTTCATTTTTGATAAATCATGATCGATGTTCACAAACATATTACCATTAGATAACGGTGTGTGGCGCATCCACGTGTTCAGTGCACAAAAACGAAAGCTTTGATGTTTTGAAAACCGATCATCACAAAAAGATAACAGATGCTTGAAATAATCATGCATTTTTACCTGAGCCTCCCTTTCATCCCTTAGGTCGCAGTTACCATATGGAAAAAGGGTGGGAAAAGCACAAACTGTAAAGCCAGGAGTTGCTTTACTTACCGGTTGTGAACTCAATTCAGGCCAATTTAACACAGAGGTAATCTGGTCATTTTGAGCAGCTTAATTTGCACCAGGTACTCCAGTCACTTCACCACCTTCAGAGTCTCCTTCATCAGTTTGGCTTCCAACATCACAACCTTCTTCATCACTCTCTTGAGTTGGTAAACTAGATATCCTGTCAAACACATCACCATCTTCTTGCAGTTTCTCAGCACTTTCAGATAAAATTACTACATCATGATAGTACGGATTGTTTTGCTTTAGCCACAACAGAGCATCAAGGACCTTCTTAGGTCTCACTCGAAAATCGGTAGTTTTAGCACAGTTGTTTTTGAATCTCACAATTAGGATGGATGTCAAATCATCTATTTTGTGGGGCAACTCGGTTGCAAATTCCTTCACATCTTGGCAGAAGTTTATCACATTGCCCTTATAGCCATACTGACAACCTTTCAGTTTAGATACACTAGGTATAGGATGGACCCGTGCAATAAGTTGTTCTTCAACATATGAAAGGTCCTTCAGATCTAGAGGGACCTCTCCAGGATCTATGTTGTTACGAGCAGAAAACTTCCAGCACAGATTTTTCCCTCTGTGTGCCCTTTTTAGGCCAGGATAATTTATATACTTCTCCATGCATTGAGGGCAGGTTACACGAGAAAATGATTTAATCAAATCCTCAAATTTCTGTGACAGCTTCCTACTTCTCATAGTCTTCAGGTCACAGAGTCGATCAGACAGACCTTAAGAAATAAAAGCTGGTTATGCTGCACAACCATCTTTTTGACCATTTGAAGTTCCTGAAACACACATTGTAAAAATTAGTTTCAGTGTAACAACAGCACTAAAGAAATTGATACCACAAATTATTGATTTTACTACTACACATCTCCACCAATAAAACTAACCCGGTGTATCATTACTTCTGAATCTATGACCATTAGTTTCTATTACACGCGGCTGCTTGGGGCCAGCTAGAGTTGGTATTACATATCTTTTGAGCTGCTTCCCATTAAAACAACCAGTGCCAAAATGACATGCACAAATTTAAAATGATTTGTGCAATGTGGATATACTTTTCGTGACAAACTTCTCATTTCCACAAAATGTTATCCATTGCCGACACCTGAACAGACAGAAAATTCACACATAACAAAAAGCTCAGACCATGGAACCTAGAATCAACAAATAGTCATACCTGTGCAGCCAGGCATCGTCAATTACATGTTGACCATTAATTATCCTCATTACTCTTGGAAACGCATACATTGACTGATTCGTGTTGTCACATCCATGAACACAACACCTTTGGATTCTAGCTTTCATAGGCCTTTCTACAACAACGTCACCAACAAGAACAGCTTCTTCAACCAACACATGATTGTCTACAGTACCCATGGCAATGCTGATAGCGTTAATGAAAACTGTTTCTTTTCCACCAACACAGCTGTAGTGAATATCTTCTATATTTTCACCTCCATCACTGCACATGTTTCCACTCTCTTCTGCCACCTCATTAAATGACACATTTACTCGATCATCAGTGGCCAAGTAATGATTATGGTCATCAATGGAAGCACATTCAGACTCTCTACCCAAACAGTTCGTCACCTGATCAGGTATAACAGGTGAAGATGATCCATATTCAGACATGTGTTCACAAGGTGACTGATGTAATTTCATCAGCGACTGCTTTAAAAGGCCCTGCCAATACCTAAAGTAAAATTTGAAAAAGGTAACGTTCAAATTAAGTTTGATACCAAGTTCCTTATTACGTAAATCAAAATCAGGATCACTAACTTCGTACTCAGGTACAAATGTGCACATATACTTTTGCATATCATGAGCTGCAATTGGATCAGGACAGTTTACTGACGGCACAGCACTTCTTTTAATTCGCTGCCTCTTAGCAGGGCACACATACTGTTCATCATCAAAATGATCATCACACATGAAATACTGACCATTTAATTTTGATGGTATGGTTAACAACACTTTGTTTCCACATGTCTTAATCCAGGTTGAAAACCTGAAACAACAATATTTACACAAAACCAAGCAACAGTGCAGCTGATAATTTGAACAGCAGCTTACCTTTCAAGGGAACCTCTATCAGCTTATATAAGAGGAAATATATGCATGTGACTAAAGGTCGTCTTTCGTACACTTTGGTACACAAAAATTTCTGCTCGCATACTTTCTTTTTCTAGTTCACTGCTGCTGCTGCTGCAGTCCCGTCCTGCAAAACATAACCACTTCATACACATGGCCACAAGCTCTGCAGTTCATAAAAATTAGTTATACGTATATGTCCACGACGAGGACATGAATTTTGTGTCATTGACACCGTTCCTCCCTATTTCATTCTTGATCAAATCGAGCCAATTCCTTACTCACCATGTTATTAGGTCCTTCAGTTGCAGAATCTCGAGCCGGTGTCATATACAATGATGATCACTCCGTAATGAACCTCGTAACAAAACTTCTAACTCACGTAACCAAACCAAGTCATCAAAATTTTTCATATCGCATTTCATTGGTATGAAGACGAAGACGAACAACCACGAACAGAAAAAACACAACGTGCAAGACAAAGATGGACAACGTAGACGAGCAACACATACGCCAACATACAAATACATAACTTCATCAAAAATACATGTAGATATTTTGGATAGGACAGACCAAGCACAGCTTAATTTCAAAACAGTAATTTAAGAAGTCACGAACAAATAGTTTTCCATGCTAAAAATTCCTCGTTATCGATTAGTTTTGATGAAGCTTTGGTTGTGCAATAAGGTACGACTCGACGAGATTGCTCGGCCAAAGAGCCAGTCCAGTCTACGTCTCGTCAGTCTACCCCCGGGGCTTCGCTGTTTAAGTCAAAGTTTTGTTTTCATAAAGTAAATTTTAAGTTTAGCTCAGCCAATTATGAAGATTTTAACCCTAAATGTGTGCGCAGTAACGGCACCTGAAAAGCTCGCCGCGGTGAAGACCCTGGTCAGACACCTTAACCCTGATGTTGTTCTATTGCAGAAGGTTCGGTTTCCATCCCTCTCCCTCCGCGGATAGGAGGAAATCGTGAACGTCGGAGTAGCGGCGTGGGCACGGCTATACTCCACAAGACAGAGATCGTGCCCAGCAACGTAAAGGCGCTGCCCAGCGGACGCGGAGTCATCGCGCAGTTCCAGAACATCACCATCTGCAACGTCTACGCCCCAGCGGGGTCGCAAGGTAGAAACGAGCGCTATGAGTGTTGTATTCAAGATCTTGCCCTCCTTTTAGCGGATGCCGGCGGCCCCCTGGTGGCTTGAGGCGGCTGGAACTGCGTGGCGGAGAAGGGCGACACGACGGGCATCGCCAAGCCGTGCCCCGTGCTGCAAAACGTGCCCAAGGCCCTGAAGGACGCGTGGCGGCGGACGAGGCGCGGCGAGAGCGGTCACACGCATCACTCGCGTGTCTGCTCAGCGCGGCTCGACAGGGTGTACGTGAGTACGGCGATCTGCCACCTGCTCCAGCACGCCACTCTGCACGCGTGCGCTGTGTCCGACCACCTTGCCCTCGCCGTTGACCTGGACCTGGAGATGGCCGGCCCCTCCCGCCCCCCGCCACCGTCGGGGACGTGGAAGTTTGACGCCGCGCTGCTCCGGAGTGTACCCCGTTTCCCCGCCGGAGAACTTCCCCGCCAGGCATTTCACCGCCGAACCCCTAGGAGGCAGGCATGCACCAGCGCCAGGGCAAGTAAAGTCGAGGGCTATTGGGAGAAGATCAGCACCAATCACAGCACGAGACGGCTGCCGACGACGTCATACATCAAGGAGGCTTTAGAATGGGAACTGGGAACTTCGCTCTATACTTGGCGGTGTACGTCAACTTTTCATACCAATCCGTCCTGTCGTGTACACAAATGCACACTCCGCAAGAATTCCAATCCCGCGCGCGCTAGCCCACGGAAGTTAATCCGCTTGGCAGTGAGACTCTCAGCCTGGCCGCACGATGACCGTTTCTGACCACCAGCTGGCCGGCTGCACAGCCTCCGGGCGCCAGTCGCGGTACAGCTACAGAACGAGACGCTAAGCCACGCTTGTTCACGCAAGATATTATTGTTAGGCTGGTCAGTAGGGACTGAATATTGGCTCAAGTAAATACCAAAGTGCTTTAGTGAACGCCTCCCTAGTCTTTCCCCATCTTTCCTATCTTTCCCCTTGCGAACCCGGAAATAATATTTTGTGTTGTTACAAGGGGTGTTAATTCTGTAATGGTGCACTGTGGCCCACCATTCACCTTTCTCTTGAACTCAAAGAATATAAGGGAAAGAAGGAAGGACCAAGAATTCTTTAGATCAAAGATAGGTCGACCACCAAGCATGTTGAGGTGTATGGGGCAGGGATTGAAGTTGTTGGATTTGAAGAACTAATGAAGTGACACCACAGAGTTACTCCTACAGACTAGACTATTTTATTGCGAACATGTTCCCTCCTGGACAGTGGCCTGTGTACAGTACAGAAACTGCTTATTGTCCATTCACGTTATCTGCAGAGCAGAGTGCTGCCAACAGTTACTCTCAACACTCCCCCTAACGGTTGCAGCATTGTGAGGGATGTGTTGGTCAGAGAAGCCTGAAGATTTTATTTATTATTTTTTTGAAATAATTTTAATTTTGCGGATCATTAACTGATCAGAAATTTTTAGTCCTCCCAACACAGGAGACAGACAAACATAATTCTTTTATTTTTAATATTTTTAAGACCATTTCCAGATCAGAATTTTTTAGTCCTCCCAACATAGGAGATAAACAAAAAAACTTATAAACAAATAAATGAATACTTTCCCCCATAGGAATGGAGGTTTAAATCAACAATCGGAGCGAGATCGGGCAGTCAGGTTGCTAGCAGGTTGAGACGGCTCAGTATCCTTGGTTCATCGAGGGTCCTGTGGACAAATCAAGAAGACATGTTTTTTTTATTTGTGTTTTTACTTTGCAGGCAGTTCTGAGGAGGGAGTTTTGCATAGGTGTCCCTTTTGCTTAAGAAATTTTATGTTTCCCAGAGGCTTTGTGAAGATATTGGCTATGTTGTCCTCAGATGGACAGTATTCCAATGAGAAAAGTCCTTGGTCATAGCTCGCACTGAGATAAAAATAACGAACTTGGATATGTTTACTTTTACGGTTAAGTTGCCCTGCCTTGATCATTTTAAGTGAGCTTTGGTTGTCTATATATATAGAGAGGTTGGCAAATTTGTACAAATTAACTCTTGCAGTATGCCCTTTACATATTGAATTTCTTTGCAGCAATCAGCCGCAGCAATGTATTCTGCTTCTGAGGTTGCTTGTGCAACGATTCCCTGCCGTCTGGAGCACCAACCTATTGGGCCTTTTGCACAGAACAAGACATATCCTGAAGTGCTTTTGCACTTTCCCAATGTTCCAGACCCAGCATAGTCAGCATCACAGTAAGCTTGGATTTTTACCACCTTGTCAGTGTCCCAATTGGCATGAAAAAATATGCCATGTTTTACAGTTCCTTTTAGGTATCTCAAAATTCTTTTTAGATCCGAAATGTTTTCATCGGAAGGATTTTCCACAAATTTACTACAGAAGTTTACTGCAAATGACACGTCTGGTCTGGTTTTGCAGGTGAGGTACAGGAGGCTTACGATTGCCTCTCGGTATGGAAAAGAAGTTTTATGATTTGGGAGCTCTGTTTTCTCGACTTCCAAGATGGCCCTTTTTAGGCACGAAGTAAAACGGAGTTGCCTTATAGTCTGACCCGATTGGACTTTTTTTTCTTTTAAGCATTGCCCTTATGGCCCTCTATACGAATTTTCTGAAACTGTGCACATGGACGCAGGATACTTTTGCAGGGCACTCTGACGTGTTTTTACACTTTGAAAAAGCTTCCAAGTGGACGAAAAATCGATTTAAAAGTCAGCTATCTCACTTCTTCTTATGGCGAAAGAAAGGGACACAACTATACGCGCATCTACGGTCCACAGGACCAATTGCTGTAGATCGATAACGAGGCAAAAAATCAAAAATCTGTCTAACAGAATTATCGAGGGTGACGGGGCAAGTACAGCAAACCTACTTTCAAAGTTATAAAATGTAACAGTAAGCGTAAAAACGCATTTGAAATTCAGCTATCTCACTCCATCCAATGGCAAAAGAAAGGGACGGAGCTACCACCGCTCAGCTCGTCAGCTGGCTGCATCCGCTATTCCATCCTTCTCTAGTCCACTACCAAATCTTCCATCCTTCTTTTTTGTTGCGCAGCCCTTGCCGGGTACCCATTGTCGATGTGCCGAGCCGAGCCGGGGCCTGGCCGAGCCACGGCTACGAGAGCGGCGACTCAAGGCAGGAGGACCGTTTCGGTGGGACCCTGACCCTCCCCTCTACCCTAGAGTACGCACAACAAGCCAAGGGACCCGAGACTCAGAGCGAGGCGTGCATTGTCGGGCCAAGCCCAAGCCGGGCGGGGACAACACCTTGCAGGCCAGCACTGGGCGGCCCGCGTATGAGAATAAAGCGGTGCACTGACCGTTACTATAAAACCAAAATTTTAAAACTGTCCCGTTCCATTACAAAACTAATACAAACCTTCAAATATCCCTTAATTTAAAAAAACAAAATTAAATAAACTCATAAAACATGAATAGGCGGTAACGTAACCAATCCAAACCCGTGCGAAACTCCGGGCCTGCCAGTGTCTTACAGAGACAGCATCTACAAATCTACAAAATTCCTAATCATGTGCAAAACTTCGGGCCTACCAGTGTCCCACTTAGTGGGACAGTATTTTTACTTTTATAGGAGTGGGATGAGGACGGCAGTCTAACATGTTGTATTTTTCAAGTCATTTTTTTAGCATAGGCTGATTGGGACAACATAATGCCCTGATCTGTCCTAACTATTTCCATTCCCAAGTAAGTTTTGGGATTGGGATTTATTTTAACTTCAAACTCTGTTGTTAAAAGTCTAAGTAGATTGTTCATTTCAGATGGAAGAACTCCAAACAGAATACCGTCGTCAACATGAATGGCAAGGAACAAAGTACTGGTACTCTTTTTAAATAAACATTTATCGCTTTTAGTGGAGACTAGTCCTACTTTCTCCAGATGAGAGGAGAGGCATGCAAACCACCTTTGTGGTGCTTGTTTTAAACCATAGAGTGCCTTTTTAAGCTCACATATCTTTCCTTTTGCTTTAAATCCTTCAGGGATTTCCATATAGACTGGATTGTCCAGGTACCCATTTAGAAAAGCAGTTTTTACGTCAAAAGATTTTATAGTCATGTTGTAAGTTGCTCCTAGAGCAAAGGGCAAGCGTAGATTTCCGGCATCTACGACGGGACTGAAAGTGTCTTTAAAATCTAGTGATGATTTTGACTGTTCGAAACCTCTGGCCACTAGTCGGGTTCGTTATGTACCGTCGTCCTTTTGCTTAAAGACCCACCGACTTGATATTACTTTCTCTTCCCCTGCCTTTTCCCTGTTCACATAGACCCATGTTTTTTTTTTGTTTAGGGATTCCATTTCATCTCTTATAGCAGTCTGCCACTTTGGATCAGATGCGCAGTCATAAAATTTTAGATTTGCACCTTCTGTACAAAGATAGAGCTCAAAGTCTCTGTATCGAGTAGGAAGTTTTATGTTCTCTCTATCTCTTAGATTATGGACTACTGGTTCCTCTATGTCAGGAATAGGTTCATGATGTTCAATTTGATCCTCAATTTCCTGTCCTTCCTCATTTTCAAATAATTGGTTTTTCTTGTCATCCCCACAATCATTTTGATTTAGGTCATTATTGTCATTAAGATCTATGGCAGGCCTTTTAGTTTTGAGGTCCAAATACAATTTTATCTCACTTGCAGAGGAGGGAGATTGGGTAAAGAGGCGATTTATGAAAGTGACGTCACATGATATGAAGATCTTTTCAGTTTCTGGATTCCAAAGACGATAGGCATGGGGAGCATACCCAACCATGACAGCAGTCTGGGTTCTACTTTGAAGTTTTTTAAGGTAAGAGGTGATCCTCGCATGTACTACACTTCCAAACAATTGGATATTGGACAAATCCTGTCTCTTCCCTGTCCACAGTTCAGCTGGAAGAGCTGAGACTGTGGAGGAGGGGCTACGGTTTGACAAGTAAGCAGCAGTGTAAGCTGCTTCTCCCCATAGTTCTCCAGCAAGATTGGAATCAAACAGGATAGCCCTGGTTTTTTCCAAAATTGTCCGATTGAATCTTTCGGAGGTGCCATCTAGCTGAGGGGTCCTGGGTACTGAATAATCTAAAATTATTCCTTTATCTCTGCACCATGATTTTAACTTTATGCTTGAGTATTCACCCCCATTATCACAACGGATTTTAGATACTTTGAGCTGATGCAGGTTTTCTGATTGCAGGACATAAGCTTTTCGATGGTCGAAAACTTCACCCTTTTTCTCCACAAGATAAATTTCACAGTAGTGAGTGTAATCATCCATGAAGATCAAGTAATAACACTTGCCATCAAAAGTGGCTGGATCTATGGGTCCACACACATCAGAGTGAACGATTTGGAGTGGACGGGTTGCACGTTGTCTGACCGAATTATGGGGTTTTCTGGACATTTTAGCTTGTGCACAAACACTGCATATCAGCTCCAAGTTTTTAAAATCAGTTATGTTTATTCCATTGCTCAAAGAGATAAGCCTTTTTAGATTGTTCAGACCAATGTGCCCCATTTTCCTGTGCCATTTTATGATTGATTCTTTCTGTGTATCAGCAAGCAGAGAACTCTCATTTCTACCTCCAGAGCACACAGGAAGATCTACAGTGAAAAGACCACTACGCGTCCTGCCACCTTGCAAGAGACCAAGATGCTTCGGAACATGGATGGTTGTTTTTAGGATCTTTACCCCTTCATGGTCAAGTAGTACAACCCATGGTTGTCAGCAATATCGCCCGCTGACATGAGATTTGTTGCCAGATCCGGCACATACAAAACCTTTTTTAAGTCACCGACTTTAGATATCAGAGTGCCATACCATGATGAAGTCATGGCTACCCCATCTTGGGCAAGTTTAATTTTTATTTCACATTTTTTAATGTCAGTTAGCACATCACGCTTGTTTGTCATATGCCCTGTGGCACCACTGTCAACCACAAAGCTGCACTGTGTCTCACTTTTACCTGAAGAACATACATTCGCGATTTTACAGTTCCCACTGGTGGGTTTGGCCACTCCAGTGGCTTCTGTGTTACTTACTTGAGTTTCGGCATTTCTTTCCATGATTTTAATGATACTGCTTTTAATTTTTGGTTTGGTTGGCTCGGCTGTTCCGGCCATGAAGCAGACCTTTTTATTTCCTTCATCAGACCTGGAGTTTGACCCACCCCCATGATGTCTGGATTGTTTCTTTTGATGATGTCGACGCCGATCATTAGAAGTGCTAGTTTTATTTCGGTAGCGGCAGTCCTTCTGATAATGTGTGTGAGATTTGCAAATGGTGCAATACTGCGACCTGAAGTAACAATCTTGTGCTTGATGGTTGGTCTTTTTGCAGATGGTACATGCAGTGCAATTCCTTCGGAAATGCTCATAGGAGCCACATGTGAAACAGGACAGTCGTTTCTTTGCTGGTTCTCTGGCTGAATAACTTTGCCTGTGGTCACGACGTTCGTTTTGCCTTTCACCTCTGCGGCCATGCCGGTCTGAGCTTCTGTATTCCCTTCTTTGAATTTCACGAGAAGTGGATGCAAATGCAGTTGGCACATTTTCTGATTGGCTGAGTTTTATTTTATCCTCCTCCCTTTGGAGACGGTGTACCAGATTGTCAACGGTTTTTTCAGCTGCAGGCACCGAGTCCCATGCAGTTGAAAAGTGGTCAAGGGAGGGAGGTAACATACTGACTATTTTTGACATAACGGACACATCGTTCACTTCCTGTCCTAGGTTGTTCAGCTGGAAAGCCAGGGATTGAAGTTGTTGGATTTGAAGAACTAATAATGTGACACCACAGAGTTACTTCTACAGACTAGACTATTTTATTAAGAACATCTTACCTCCTGGACAGTGGCCTGTGTACAGTACAGAAACTGCTTATTGTCCCTTCACGTTATCTGCAGAGCACAGTGCTGCCAACAGTTACTCTCAACAAAGCACTTACTTGTAGCCGAAGCTGCCGGGTCGGGACCCGGGACACGTCTGCCTGCGTGTCGCTCCCGCTCGGTCGGTGAGGCCGGCCGAGGGGAATCCGCTGACGCGCGTGATTTTGCATCGCGGCTTCGGGAAGGCGCAGGGCGCCAGATTCAAAGCTGCGCGCTTCCCTGACAACCTCCCCCTTAAGAAAGAAGATGTCGTCATCTTTATAAATTTTGAAAGTTAATTTCGAGCAGACAAAATAATTTTGATTATTTGATTTCTTTAGTGCTTAGTGGTCATTTAGGTATTTATTGATTTTTATTACAAAATCGATGATTGATTCGGGTGATACCTTTTCTCCTTTTTTTGACGTTCTTAATTCTAACCTACACGAATGCTTAAATTAAAACTGATGCTAATCACTTATGACTACCGCCTCTTCCCCCTTTTGAAAAGAAAAACGTCCACGTTTTAAATTTAAATATGCAATTTGAACTGCATAGACGAGAAAAGTTCATATGGCCGGTCAGTGGTGAATCTTCGGTATTTTTCTGAAGACGCCGTTGACTGTCGATGGTCCGACGGTGTGTCCTTGGCGGTCTTCGAATAAGGACTCCGAGTGTCGGCTGCGCCGCCGCCTCGGGGCTGATTCTTCATCCCGAGTGATCTTCTATGAAATTACTGCCAGTGCCTGCAAGCGACCACTGGCCACATTGAGGCAGGACGGGTCGGCGCGCCTAACACCTTCCGATGCGTCCCCACGCTCAGCCCTTCCTCGCAAAGCGACTCAGGCTGATGTGTCTGGTGGGTGAAGGTCCCCTCAGGTGGCCTGACCCAGCTTGCCTCCTCCATGGCGGGCTTGGCTTGGGGCGGTTGCTCCAGGTTGCAACAATCGTGCTTCCTCCCGAAGGACTAAGCAATCCTTTGTCGCCACGGCGACGATGTCCGGAGAGAGTTGCAGATGCGGAAACTTGCACGTAGATAGCTGTAGTGCAGGTTGCCGCCTCCAACTCGGTCTTATTCTGGGGTCCCCGCGGGGGAGTTGGACGAGCCATACTCCGCCGCACCTCCTCTCGAAAGACTCGGATACGGGGCAGCTGCGGTCTTGCATGTCGCTGGGCCATAGCAGCTGTGACGCCTCCAAAGGACTTGTCAACCCTTGGCGTGGGCGGCTCGGCAGCTAAGTACCCACCGATCGGCACGAAGGGCACTAGGTACAGTCAGTGCCAAAATGTCGGACTCGAGCAGAGCCTGTCACTCAGCGAGCCAGGATACTCCGGACGGTCCGGTCCCAACGAAGCACTTGGTGGTCAAGTGAAGACGGAAAAATGAAAAATAAGAGAAACAAGGAGGAAAAATGGAAGAGACACGTCATGATTTTGAATTCTACCCTACTTCTAAACATACTCTTAAAGTTTTAAACTTAATCCCTAAGCAAAGTTTGTGACTAAACCTTAAATTTCTTAGACTACAACTACACTAAAACGTCTTAGACTAATCGTAATTTAAAATGGTCTTACATCTAGGTTTAGTATACTACTGACGATTAACAACATCCTTCCTGCTTTGAAGCGCCTTTCGTCTCTCTTTCATAAGTATGACGCCTAAAATATTGTCATCGTAACAATCCAAAATGAATCTATTGCCTGTCAAATGCAACAAAAGCGAGAAAATTTTATTTTGTTGAAATTTCTCATGAACACAGCGAGCCATTTAATCGTCTCTAATTTTCTTTTCTTTTTCTTTTCTTTGTCTTTTCTTTTTCCGAGTAAATACCTATTGGCCCGAAAGAAGTTCTCAACTTGATCTTGTGCTTTCTCTACTAACTCTCGGTACTGCTGTAATTCTTGCTCTGCTCTCTGTGCGGCTCTCTGCTTTTCAATTAGATCTAAGAGGCCTTTTCTGAGATGAAACCACGAGGAGTTATAGGGATAAGTACGACATAAAGGTTGAACTAATTTTTCCAGGTCAGATCCTCTGACCGCCTCCTCCAAATATAATGCTTTCTCGCAATCCGTACACCTTAAAATATATAATCTGTAATTCAATAAGTCCAGAAAATTTTCAACATTTTCACCATATTTGTAAACAGGCAATAAAATCTGAGGCTTAGTGGGATTGGCACTGACAATATTGAAAAATATATGTATTTTTTTTTGACAGGATTTAGAACTTCCAAAGTTGAAACTGATCTTAACAGAGTAGAGTGCGGCAACACTCCCACTCGGCGCTGTCCAGCGAGCTCGAGGCGAACCCGTCGCGATCGCTGACTCGACACCAAACGTCCGCCTCGCCGCGGCGGCGAGCGCGACTTTGTGTCTCCTAGCCTAGCTTAATACTATTTTCTTTTTCCATGTGAAAGGGGAATTTTAAAAAAACACGGTAAAAAAAATCATGGTCTTAAGACTAACTTAATCCAACTTAGACTAACTTAGCCTAATCTAGCCTAACCGCGGTTACACAAAAAACACATTCACACAAACTGCAAAAATAATGTCAAAAAGAATACTAACGTGTTGCCCGTGACTTTCGTCAGGTCGGCAGGACAATAAGAACTTAGAAACTTTTGCAATTTCCACTCCCAACCTTGCACGAACAGAATATTCGTGCACGGAAACACACTATTGCAGAGCTTTTAACTCCTAGCGAGTTTTTACCTACTTAAACCTATCAAATAGGAACGAAGTAGGGAGACGGTCGTAGTACTAGTGATCCCTTAGCGTAAATTCATAGCGCTAAGGCCACGCAACCTCCACCAAATAATTGGCTGATCGATAGCGAAGCCCTGGACCGACTGGGTCAAAAATGTTTTGTCTGTCTGTCGGTCTGTCTGTCCGCGCGATTTCTCGAGAACGGTTAGTCGTAGAAGTCTGAAATATGGACCATATCTTCCCTCCAGCATATCAGAGTCAACCTCACATTTAGGGCACCGTATCTTGGGTTGTTTCTTAGAAAATTTTTATAATTGGTAAAAAATACTAAAAAAATATTATAGGAAAGATTGACTGCGGGGGCGCAGTCCTCTACTATCCCCTCTCACGGCCAAACGAAGGCCCCCCTCCAAATTTGCTATAGAACCGATCCTCCGTGGAATGGGACAAGGAATACAGGCTTGTGCATAATAAACCCCTCCGCGCTACCCCGTGCTCGAGATCCAAGATGGCGTCCATTTGAAGTAAACATTTGGGAATATCTGAAGAACCGAGCCACCTAGCGAGGTGCGGTTTGCAGCGCTGGCCATCGTAGCGGTTTGGCCATCATTGCGATCTTTTCACAATGGCACCGGGCTAGAGACCACGCACCCCGTCCTCGAGAGCCACTTTCCATCTTTTAAACGGTACGGTCTAGCGTCGTGCGGTTTTCGACATTGGCCTTTGCGGGCCGCGGCAAAGGGGAACATGGGCGCCACACCAGGACGACCGCTCTCCAGACCACGCACCCCGTGCTCGAGAGCCAACTTCTATCTTTCGAACGGTAGGAGGTACTGACTTGCGGTTTTCGACGTTGGACTTTGCGGGCCGCGGCAATGGGAAACAAGGGCACCACGCCAAGCCTACCGCTCTCGAGACCTTGCACCCCGTCCTCGAGAGCCACGTTGAAAAAAAATTGTTACACGAGTACCAAGTAAGCGATGCGTTTGAGAGAGATACGTTTTGCGTTACTGCAGAGGGCATGGGGGAGGGGGGGGGGGGCTGTGAACGAGGACAGCCACTGGTCTCGAGACTAGGGACCCCGTCTTCGAGGGCCACATGTAACGACCGCCTAAAGTCGAAAACTAAGTGTCATAGAAATGCGCTTGCGGCACTGAACAAAGGCATCGTATGGGTGGCGAACGAATACAGCCTCCGGTCTCGATACCAGGGACCCCGTCTTCGAAGGTGGTCGAGCAGCGGATCAGTGACTCGAGACGGTTACGCTCGGTTAGGTTAGTTGGTACCTGGCTAGGTTAGGCTCAGGTAAGGGTAGTTGAAAGGTTAACGGGCGCCGATGACAAAAAGGCAATGTAAGATACGTCCGGCTCCCACAACATGAGCGTAGCTGCGACTGGGCGGAAACAGCGACGCCCGCAGGGCGTCCTACTGAGTGGTTGGCTTCGCAGGATGTTGCTCGTCAGAAGACAGCCGCCGGCAGGCCAAGGTAGGCGTGCGCCAGGCGTGGAGTGGCGGAACAGTGATTCGCGCTGAGCGAAGCCTGTTACGCCACGACGCGGTCAGGCGTACGCCTACCTTGTATTTTGTGTTGTTACAAGGGGTGTAAATTCTGTAATGGTGCACTGTGGCCTACCACTCACCATTCTCTTGAACTCAAAGAATATTAGGGAAAGAAGGAAGGACCAAGAATTCTTTAGATCAATGATAGGTTGACCACCAAGCACTTACTTGTAGCCGAAGCTGCCGGGTCGGGAGCCGGGACACGTCTGCCTGCGTGTCGCTCCCGCTCGGTCGGTGAGGCCAGCGGAGGGGAATCCGCTGACACGCGTGATTTTGCATCGCGGCTTCGGGAAGGCGCAGCGCGCCAGATTCAAAGCTGCGCGCTTCCCTGACACCGGAGTACCGTTACAAAACAGTCCATGTGGCAGAGATATGTGGCGGCGGGATCATGGGAAGTTCAAAACGCAACAGATATGTCAACAAGCAGTACGATCTAATGAAATTGTTTCATACATTCTTAAGTGATTTATAGATACCATCTTTCAATTACACTTTCACAAGACTGTAGAAATGTTTACAACTGTCTCATTTTGAATTGTATCATGCCACAGTGAAAACAGTGATGAATTTGGTGCTTTTGGAACCGAGAAAAGAAAGGAAGAGAGTATCACAGACAGAAACAGATTCATTGAGATGAGCAATATGAAACACGCACACAATATAATCTGCAACAGGTTCACAGATTCAAAGTCCTACGAATGCCCTTAACAATATAAAAAGCATTTCTGTATTGTCAAGCCTTACTGGCTACAGGAAAATTTCAAAATTACCACCCTTTGAAAACCGTACATGTTTTTATCAGGTTTTACTTGGACAACGTAACGAAAAATGTTAAGGCAGGAAATTAGAAGACGAGCAATTAAGCAGGAAATTGGGTAGCACATTTCATGAGCCACATATCACTTCAAACGACCGCTCAGAGGGAAGGCCAGTTCCCACCCCCTCAATAAGTGGTATTCCCTTTTATATTTACAATGATCCTGAATTTGGTAAAGTTTTGGAGAATAGTGGTGGGAAGGAGGTCTAGGAGAAAGGAAACAAGAGAATTCAAGTATAGTTTCTTGGCCTCTGTCACTTCCACCACAAGACTGGATGTAGACTAAAAAACATTAGAACTAGGCTACAACACAGGAAGAACGAATCCAGCTCCTGAAGTTTCTGTGAGTAATTCCACTAATGAAAGCTTGGACCTAAGGAAAATCGTATGTACAATATCTCTCTTTCTCTAGCGTGAGCTAAGGGTTACTGACGTTTACTGAGAAAGCCGCGCTGCTTTTCAGAGAGCCGAGCATGCGTCAGCATCGTACGCATCATTGGCGGGCTACGAAGAAAAAATCTTCGAGAACGCGAAGCCGTTGAAATTTAATAGATCAGTGCAGGAAGGTGACCTGGACCTAGGCTCCTGCAAAAGGACAAGGTGCCTTTATGGTCCGGGACATCGATGATGAGGTACGTGTACTCTTACCACGCAATGTTTCTGTTTGAATCAAAAGAATGGGCTGTAACTCTTTCTTTTTTGTCTACCAGCAGGCCCACTCGGACCACGAAGACACCGATGAGCCAACAGTGTGGCCTAGAACAGGGCAACACCTCTCATCTTGGGAAGTGGTAAGTGATATTAAAATGCCCTGTGACTGTTCGTCGGTGCAATATCACGGTGTTAAACAATTGCCCTCTTTGTGTTCCAGACTCCCGACTAGACCCAAAAGAGGTCCCTGATCAAGGTCATCGAAAGGTGCCCTCTATGCTATTTTATAACTTAAGAGCTGCCTAAGCTGCACAGGCACATTGTGCGAAAGTACACTGAAGCCCTTCGCCACCAGAGAGTGTTTCTGCTCAAGCGGCGGATGTGGTGGCTCTCAGGGAGAGGCCTGCGGCGTGTGGACCGCCACCTTGATGAATTACCAAGGAAGCCGACGCGGGAGCAGCTGCAAGAGGCGGAAAGGCGAATCCTGCTCGAGGCACTGGTGGTCGTTGGTAGGGAAGACGGGCCCCCTTCCACGGACTACATGCCTGCAAAATTGCAGTTTGGTGAGCTGAGGTGAGTAATTTCGCAGCTTCGCTGTGCCGTTGCTTCATCCACGTTAACGAGAGTCAATAACAACTGCCCAATCTTGTTTACAGTCACATATACCCAGAGGACTTTCCGCTCCTGAAGAAATGCTGGCAGAAGAAGGAAAAGGAGCTAGCCTCTCTATAATGACACATGTTCTTATATGCACTTTATTGTCTTAGTGCGTAAAGAAGCGTTGCTCATTTCCTCTTGTGTCGTTGTTTCAGATGAGCGAGGATTCCGCGGATTCGTCGTGCAGCCTTACCCCGCGCCCACCCAACGTTTTTCTGCCACCATGCGAGAGGCACGGTGTATCTCTGCAGAAGAAGTCGTTGGTTCCGCCTGACTGTAACTCCAATAAATCTTAAGTTTGCTATGCTTGAACGCGTCTTGTCTAACTACGAGGACCCATACCCACCCACTTAGAGAAAGCCAGCGCGCAGAAGCGTCCTCACGCGAAATTGGTTGTGCAAAATAGACCGCGTTTACGTTGTGTAAGTGCGTGCTCTGGCGAAGACCTTTGTCTTACCTTCCGCGAGTAGGGTACCTGGAGTACTGGCACGCGGCGCGCTGTCAGCTTCGCTGCGCGGGATGACCGTAGCCTCGCGTACTCCTACATAGTGCACGATGTACTGCGTCCTTAGGTACGCAAAGACGCGTGCCGTTCCAGCAACGAGAAATTTCGCCCACGTACTTGCACGCGGCGCACTGTCAGCCTCGCAGCTTAGGTAGACCACAGCCTCGCGTCCTCTAACATAGTACGAAATGTACTAAGTCCATAAGTACGCAGAGACCCGTGTCCTGATAGCAACGAGTAATTTCGACTACGTACTTGCACGTAGCAAGTTGTGTCAGGTTCGTCCGGCAGTCCTTTTCTTCTCGTACGTTGTCATGTAGCGTGCATTTTGCACTTTGCGTCCTGCCTGCCGCGAATGGGTTCCATCACGTACTTGTACGTGGAACGCTGTATCAGACATGCTCCGCGGGCACACATTGTCCGTGCGTAGCCTGGCAGCGTAGAATATGCACTGTGAACTTGCGGACGCGAGGACCTCTGTTCTGTCTGCCGCGAGGGGGAGTAGCTTGCGTCCTTGCACGCGGACGCTGTGCCAGTCAGGCTTCGCGGTCATTTGATGTCTATGCGTAGTGGACGGAGCACCCGTCTACATTTATCTGATTTGAGGGCAATTCTTTACGTGCAAAATGCACGGTCACAGCTCATGCGACCACCGTTTGTGGTACTGTTCACCCGGTGGCTGGCCAGTTTGCCGAGTCGTTTGATCTGAGCGCGCTGTTCGGACCGGTTTAATGTTACCACGCACAGGCCGCGCTTGTGTACACATCGGCCGGAGTCCGGAAGGCCGTGCCCTGCCTCCCGGGCCAAGCCGTGCCCTGCCTGGCCGGGCCGTGCCTTGCCGCATCGCGCCTCTCAGTCTCTTTCGTCTTGTCGACAGCAGCAGATGCTCTGTCCGCGCTAGTAAATTTGCATCATGGCTAAAGTGCCGTCGGTTAAGGACGTGGTTTCAGCCGTCATAGGTGACGCGCCTGGGCACAAAGACGACTTTGCCGGGAGTGACTTGTATACTAGCTTCGAAACGGTACGTTGTCAGAGGTTAGGTTTCCCATTGAGATGAGTCGGGCAGCGTGCTCGCTACCGAGCCAAGCCGCGCCCGAGCGTGGGACAAGTCGAGCAGCGTGCACGCTACCGACCCAATCCGCGCCCTACCGAACGTTGTAGCCAGGTGAATTTTATATTTGATTTCGGTTTGCAGATATACGAGGTGCAGAACGCAGAGGACAGCGATCAAGACAGCCGGCGGGAGCAAGGGCGTGAGACGATGAGTGGGCACTTCACGTCCCTGTAATTTGCGCGTTGTGTCAGTTTCGTCCAGCGGTGCTTCTGTTTGCATACGAGGTTAGGCATCGTACATTTTGCACCGTGCACCCTACCGGCCGCTCGTGGGGTCCCTCACGTACTTCCTCCTGGCGCGTTGTGTCATCTCTGTGCGGCGGGTACACCGTGGGCTCGCGAACTACGTAGTCGTACAAAATGCACGGCACAATTACCTACGCAGAAATGCGTGCCACGGAGGCCACGAATAGGGTGCCTCACGTCCCTGAACGCAACGCGTCGGTTAAGGACGAGGTTTCAGCCGTCATAGGTGACGCGCCTGGGCACAAAGACGACTTTGCCGGGAGTGACTTGTATACTAGCTTCGAAACGGTACGTTGTCAGAGGTTAGGTTTTCCATTGAGATGAGTCGAGCAGCGTGCTCGCTACCGAGCCAAGCCGCGCCCCAGCGGTGCTTCTGCTTGCGTTCGTGGTTGGAGAGCGTACATTTTGCACTGTATGCGACTGCCTCTGTCAGAACCTAAGTGTGGACGAATGTTAGCACTTTCTTGGTTTAGGTTAGGTTATCCTAACAAAGGGTCGTCCCGGCGCACATTATATGTGCACAGGTGCCCCGTCGTATTACTCGCGGCGAGTAGATGACTCCGTCAAGTGGAAGGGGCGCGCGGCGCAGGGGATGGCGGGAGCGGTCTGTGTGTCGTTGTGATGCGTGTATGATAATGTCATAATCTGTCAAAATCATGAACACACTAAATGGCATTGGACTTTTTTTTTTGTCCCATTATTGTGGGACAATTTAATAGTAACATTCATGGGACAATTTAGTCCCATGGCACTGGTTGCAATTTTCAATTTGTCCCAAACTGTGGGACCATCCTTGTCTTGTCCCAAATTATGGGACAACCTGATGGGACTCAGGGTAACTGTGGATGTATATTAGACACGGAATTGTCAGCGAACATCGGACGATTGAAGAACGACCGAACGACCGGGAAGAACGCCTGCGAACTCGGGGGTAAACCAGCCCGCACGGCATGCGTGCATGTAGGAGTGCAGATTGCCTACCCGCTAGGAGCCAAGATTGACCAAAACACCAGGGAAGGTTTGCGCTCAGCAGGGGAGGGAAGAAGTCCAACTAAATGTAGATATTATTTTATTGCCTAAGTATTAAATTTAAAATAACTTTTCAAAGCATCCGTGCATTTTCCGATTTTAGCGGTGCTAGGTGGGTTTTGTACAGGGGTAACCATTTTAATGAACAATATTTACATTGTCTCATAAAGTTATACAAAATTGTCCCATATAAAAGATTCTAGATTGTAACAAGAGTAGTTTTGACAATTAGTACTACGTTCATGGGACAATTCGTAACATGAGATGTTTTGCGCAGAATCTCAACATGTCTTGGGACAAATTTGTAACAGTCTATGGGACAAAAAAAGTCCCATGCCATTTAGTGTGTAGACATGAAAAAACCAATTAATGAAAAAATCATATCTTTTCTTGAGGGGTACAATAAGGGGGACGGGAGCGCCTTTCGTCGTGCGAAGCGCGACCGGCCAGCGCTAAAAGGGGGGTACGCAGATCTGTATGTGTCGCCTCAATGGCGACGGCCGCGGTAGTACGTGGAGCCGCGTGCTCTGGTTGTGCGGGGGCGTGCCTGCGGAGGGAGGGGACAGTCCCTGCCTGTGATTGGCCGGGCGGCTGGCTGCCGGCTGCCCGCTGGCCTCGCTACCGCTTGAGCGGCGCCCGATCGCCATCGGAAGTGAAATGTGCAGGATCAGATGGCATATTCGCCGTGCAGAGTGGGTGTGGGACCCGACGTGGGAATCGGTAAGCTGTCCTTCTCGTTTCATGACTTCGTCATTATTTTGTGCCGAGTGTGTGGACAGTCTGGGCAGCCGCTTTCCTGTCGGGCGACTCGCGTGGCCTGCGAGGGCGGTAGGACACTGATGTCCGGCCGCGGGACTCGCTGGCGGCCGCTACGGAGACGGCTAACTTTGCGTTCCGGTTAAAGTCAGCCGTGACCGACGGGCCGCGGGCAGGGTGCAGCGTTCAAGATGTGACATTATCATATCCACTCTAGTTGGTGGGCCGCGCTTTCCTCTCCGTTCCTTTCCTTCGCCTCTCCGATGCACCCCCGTTTGTTCACTGCGAACCGCCCTCGCAATCACGCGCCGAGTCCGTGACGCGACGCGCTGTGATTGGCTGTTAGGAACCCTTCGCTGCTGCTCCTTGCTCGGCGCGGCGGTTCCAGGAATCGGACCGGTGGAGGAAGGGGCAGGAGCGGAGCGACCGCCCCGCGGTGGCTGCTTCAGTAGTGTGTCGTCCGCGGAAAAGACATGAGGGTGATTCTTTCCCAAATCAACGGACCGTGAAAAACGAGGGTTCCCAGATCAGGCTGGAAGGGGTATCAACTTCTTAAGGATGACCCCAAGGCCCCCTAAACCAAAGGAGAAGTCTGTGAAACAATTCGTTTAGATTTTAGAAATTGCAACTTTTTGGGTGCGACGTAAAATGGGGCTTAAATTTTCAGAAAATGAAAACGGCACCAGTTAAACTTTTTGACCCTACTCATAGTGTTTTACAATCCACTCTTCATGCTGATTCTTTTGATGTATAAGAAAACAAATGGGACAAGATATCTCTTACTTTATTGAGGTATGAGCAAATATTTTACAACATTTGCACTTTGCCAAAAAACGTGGTCTGAGTCGAATTCCGAAAATATTACAGAATGTTCCCTTCGCGGGTCCCATCGTCTCTGCCAAATTTCATCAAATGCCCGCCATTACTTTAGAAGTTCAGAATAGTGGGGGGGTTGACGGTCTATTGGAAATCAGAATCTGGACACCCAGTGGATCGATCGGGACGGGTACACTAATGTATGGTTTTAAATATACTTCAAGACACATTTAACACCACTGGTACAATCTTAAGGCCTCCGGAATGGATGTGAACCATACCCCACTGCTTTGGCTATTAGCAATTCTTCTAAACACTACATAGCAATACATCTGCATCCATTGTGACTGTATCACAACTTCACAGCCCTGGGGTGGTTCAAGGCCAAGGAGGGTTAAGAGTCTCTCGGTTTACATTCCTCTTTACCTTACAAGCGATGGCAGGGGTATCATACGCCTTGGAACTCAACTATCAAAAAAGTGCAACTAATTTTTCAACTTCAGCATCATTAATTCAGCACAGTTCCAACACAAAACATTGAAAACAAATTCCAGCGCCAAAACCGCTGAGTGGTCCTGGGGGGCCAGGATTTCCAATGTTAAAAGCGGGTTAACGATTTTATGAACGTAAAAATAGGAAAGTATTCGGTTCGAACCGGGGTCTATCTGTCCGGCGATTCGACGCTTTACACAGCGCGGCAACACCGACATTGTAGGAATAGCCGTCCGTATGACTGTCACAAGCTGCGGCGCCGGCCTGCGGGCCACAGGATGCCGAACTGGGAAGCTGAGGCAACAGAATATTAAAATTTATTGAAACGATATTTCAACGCGACACAACTAACCTTGGTAATGCATTGAGGCAAATCACAAATTTGCAATTTTTTAGGAGTCATGAACCTTCTGATATTTTAACCGACGACAGCACATTTGGTTTTCACAAGACAATGATGGCCGCATGGCCGCGGCGAGCCGCGGCGCGCGGGGCCCGCGGGGTCTGCGAACTTGCCAACAATGGTTTCGGAAGGGAACGCAGAGGGGAGAAACTGATGTTATTTATATTATGATTTGAATACTTGTACCTGATGTAATTATAAGGTGGCATATGATATAAATATATTTTTGATAGTTTTTGGTTTATACAGATACAGTGATGGTAATGTGGATACGGAGAAGTAAAAATGTGCAAAGGGGAGGGATGTAGGAGCTAGAGAGGCTTCAGAGTGGGAACCCCTTTTAATGTAAATCTTGAATTTTTGGATCTGAGCAAATAGGATTTTTTGAATGAGAGTTTGTAATTTATTTGATGAAAATATATTATTTTGAAACTTATACAATAGATATTAACGGTGAATGAAAAAAAAAATGAAACCTAGGGATATTTAGAATGGGAAGCGAACTCATAGGCTATGAGCGCAACAATGGTTGGGAGAAGGAGAGAAGAAGCGTGAAAGTCGCTGCAAAGGGCTCCTCGCTCCGCTCGGACCCAAAAAACATTCTCTAGCCTGCTTGTGGTACTGCGATGACCGGCCATGTTTTCAACTGTTGTTGTTATTGTGGTTACCGCGGGCTAGGGTTGACACGGGGGAGACACAGCGATAGCTGCTTCCTGCTCCACCCCCTTCCCCACCCACCCATCCCCGCTTGCCTGCACCGTGTTGCGTTAGGTTTTCTCGTCGTTGCTGTTCAGAGCCTGGTTTGGATTTCAGAATAGTTACGGTATCTCCCACAAATCGAATTGTATCTTGTGTTCTGAAATTAATTTATTGATGTGGAATCATTCTGTATACTGTCTAGTTGTGTTATTCGCGACATCGAGTTTCTAACCACCTTTAGCTCTGGTTCCTGTACATGCCTACCTTTGAATGGTTAGTTTCTACAAATTACTTCATGTCCATACGTTTATGAAATACCTTTCTAAAGTTTATTGTACCTTTTAAGTTTGAGCCAAAAACTAGCTAATATCTCATTTTATTTTTTATTTGTTTTATAGGTTTAACAAATGTCACCTGCCACATAAAGACAGAAGTTCAAAGTGGCCAAAAGTAATTTTATCCTTGGGAAATCGGTATTTTATTATAATTGTGTATGGTGTTTTCTTCACCGATTTATCTTTTTGCGTTTCTAAAGACACTGTCTTATGCCATTCCCTTGATTTTTCAGAATGTCGTGTTCTATT
Organism: Megalurothrips usitatus; assembly: GCA_026979955.1. Classification (NCBI taxonomy): domain Eukaryota; kingdom Metazoa; phylum Arthropoda; class Insecta; order Thysanoptera; family Thripidae; genus Megalurothrips; species Megalurothrips usitatus. Next base: position 377,955 of record JAPTSV010000871.1, on the reverse strand, counting down.
GGAGCTGGTGGAGGCGACTCCACAGCTTGCTCAAGTGAGCGGTATGGTGCAGATTACTTCAGTAGGGACGACTGGCAATTCATCAAGATGGCAAGCGGCTGTGAGGCTTTGACCTTTGTGTGTGAAAATCACAGAAAAAAGTTCCTCACCTTATGTAGTGCCTCTCAAACTAAATGCTGTGACCCCATGAGTAAACACCTGACTAAGGTGAAGGGTCTGAAGGGAAATAACTCTGAAAATGCATTACCAAAGGAAAGAATCATCCCTGTTTCACCAACCTTTAAAACCAGGCTTCAAGCTGTGCAGGCGGTGTTGAAGAAGTTGCAGTCAATTTGAATACAGTGCCTGCACCCCGGCGTCGCAAACCTCATCTCACTCATCAGCTTCTCCACCATGAGAGGACTATCTTGCGGATATATTACAAAATGAACGATCGGTTTGAAATGTTGTCCTGGGTTCACCAGCAATTCAGAGTAATCAAGCCAGTCAGAGTAGTGAGGATGACATTCAAAATCCTGAACGACTAGGTGCATCAGCACTCTCTTTGTCTCAAGATCTATTTGCAGATAAAAGTACGGAAAATATAAATGCAAATATTCATTTATCAGGATCAAATTTCACCTACAATGCAGTTTATGTGAATTTTTCCCCTTTGTTTTTTACACCATGCTGTCCTGTTCGAATGTTACAGGAGATTTTTTACCACCTGTGGCAGGTGCTGGTGCTGGACCATTACCTTATGCTTATGTTGAGCCATCAGGTATGTTACTCAAGTTACGTCAGAGCTGATCAGTTAAAATAGTAGTGCTTTGTAATAGTAGTTTTAATCCATTTTCTTCTATTTTCTCTCTGTAGGCAGTGCACGAGCTAATCGGTTGGAGCTTTCAACATCCCTAGATAATGCCACACCAGAATCGGATATCATGCAGGCATCAGGGAGCAGTATTTAAGATCCCACTTGGGATCCGCACAAGAAAAAAACTACTATTGCTGTCTCTAAAATGACATGTGAACAAGAATTTTTCATCAAAACTCTGAAAGACAAATACAAAAGAAGTTCCACCTATACTGAAAAAATTCAACTTCTATCTATTGCCATGGTTTCAATTATTCAGGCAAGAGTTTTGGATGAGTTTAGGAGTTTAGGAGCCACTGACTAACAAGAAAGGCTGAAAAACTTGTGGGTGAACAGGGATCCTTCCCACACCAGATGTTAAAAAAGGGCGAACACTTCCTACTACAATTCAAGAAGCAGTGACTGACTTTTATGAGAATGATGAAATAAGTTCAAGAGTAATGCCTGGCAAGAAGGATTTTGGCAGCGTCAAAGAAGGCAACACACGAGTGCCAAAACAAAAGAGACTTACTGTGCATTTTAAAAGAACTCCACGTTGCTTTCAAGGAGCGTCATCCGAACATTCTTATATCTTTCTCTAAGTTTGCGTCATTAAGACCGAACAACTGTGTGCTTCCCAGTGGTTCCGGGACTCATTCTGTGTGTGTGTGTGTGTGTGTAAATATCACCAGAATTTCAAGTTACTTTTAGAAGCTGTCAACTTTATACAATATGAGGAAAGTCTTGATACGTATCGTGATTTCAAGTATTTGGTTATTTGCATAACCCAGACACCAGAATGTTACTTGGAAGGCTGCTGCAGTAAGTGTCCTGGAACTGACCCACTTAAAACCAGGTTGAAAGTAATTTTGCAGGAAAACTATGTTGATAGCATAATCTACAATCAGTGGACATCCACAGATCGATGCAGCCTAGAAACAATGATTCAAGAAAGTGACGAGTTTGTTGAAACATTGGTAGACCAATTAGTGAAACTACTACCACATCATTTTCTGGCCAAGCAGCAGTCCAAATATTTAGCTGCTCATAAGGAAAATTTAAAAGAGGGTGAAGTCATCACCATCTGCGACTTTGCTCAAAATTGTACTTGTGTCATTCAGAATGAAATCCAAAGCTTTAATTGGAAAGAGGAACAGGTGACTCTGCACCCATTTGAGTCCTACTACAAAGCAGATGGGCAGTTAAAGTGTTTAAGTTTTGTAGTAATATCTGACTTCATGGATCATCGCGGGAGCCTCCGCCCCCCGCCCTGAGTCACCCGAGATGTGTCCGGTGGTACGTATTTTTGTAACGATTAAAATGGCTAACCTCAGCCCGTCCCGACACGCGGCGGAGTGCACGTTGCAGGCGCACCACACGCAGCGGCCAACCCTAACCTAACAAATCAAACAATTCTCATTAAACAGAAACGCGACAAAATTTGAAAATTGTTGCCATCGTACGTTTATATACACCGAAAAAGGAGTCTATCATCCAAATTTGAAGTTTCTGTGTAAACGATAAGTCAGCGAACAGACGTCCGAACAAACAGTCGGCATCAGACTATAAGCCCGGCTCCTGTACGTTTCCACCGAAACGTGTCGGGACGGGCTAAAAACCACCAACAATGCCACCTCCGGCAAGGTGGCCGCACCCAAATTATAAAGCCACAAAAAAAGACCTCAATCGATTGTTAAAGATGAGAACAGTTAGGTTATAACCCCAAGAACAATAGTTAACATTCATATCTGCTCATTATAAAAAAATTTTGGGCCGTCTACCTTCACGTCCCTAAAACTTGCAGCCACGAAAAACAAACTTATATTTGGATTGTTAATCGTAAGTACACGTAAGTAACAACACTTTTAACGTTTGTTAACAAGCTGCAACCCTCAAATCTGGCAACTTAACAAACACAAAGGTGGGCCGGCCAGCTTCACTTTCCAAACGCATAAGAAAGAAAAGAAGGATCAAATTTTGATTGTTAATCGTAAGTGTAAGTAAGTAATAATACTTCTATCGTTTGTTAACTCCTGTGGCGTACCCACTGCAAAAGGTACTTGCGCAAGTTACCTCCGCGTGCTGAGATGGCACAAGCCGTGCGAACAGTAATGGGGTGGTGGTGCATTACTCCATTTCTCTATTTACCACAACGCGTGCTATACACCGCAATGCTTGCAGAAGTACCGTACCGCCGATCGGAGAGGAATTTCCAGTAAGCATTTTAAAAAAAGGTCAGTATGCCAACTAATATCATTTCAGCAGAAATGTATATGTTTCATCTTCAAACAAGCTCCGCTCCACCGGCACCGGCACCTCGATTCGACAGGGGTACTTAGCCAGCATGGCCTGCCAGCGGCGTGTGCGGGGGCCTCCGGCCTCCGGCTTCCGCCTCAAGTCACTCGAAATGTGTCCGGTGGTACCATTAACTAACGATAACTAACGATAACTAATGATAACCAACCATGAACTAACGATAACTAACCATGAACTAACGATAATTAACCCTGAACGATAACTAACCCTATTGTTATTTCAAATACAACGTTGAAAATGTTCTTACAATAACGGTTCGACTAAAATGATAATTATGGACGTATACAAACGATAACTTTTGTCAATCAACTATTAACTAACGATAACTAACCATTAACTAACCATTAACAAAAATATGTACCACCTGAATTGTCTCCAAATTGTATTTGTTCTAAGACTTAAGTGGGCGTTAGTTATATGTTCGTTTTTGTTAGTTATCGTTAGTTAATGGTTAGTTATCGTTAGTTACTGGTTAGTTATCGTTAGTTAATGGTTAGTTATCGTTAGTGTATGGTTAGTTATCGTTAGTTAATGGTTAGTTATCGTTAGTTAATAGTTGATTGACAAAAGTTATTGTTTGTATACGTCCATAATTATCATTTTAGTCGAACCGTTATTGTAAGAACATTTTCAACGTTGTATTTGAAATAACAATAGGGTTAGTTATCGTTCAGGGTTAATTATCGTTAGTTCATGGTTAGTTATCGTTAGTTCATGGTTGGTTATCATTAGTTATCGTTAGTTATCGTTAGTTAATGGTACCACCGGACACATTTCGAGTGACTTGAGGCGGAAGCCGGAGGCCGGAGGCCCCCGCACACGCCGCTGGCAGGCCATGCTGGCTAAGTACCCCTGTCGAATCGAGGTGCCGGTGCCGGTGGAGCGGAGCTTGTTTGAAGATGAAACATATACATTTCTGCTGAAATGATATTAGTTGGCATACTGACCTTTTTTTAAAATGCTTACTGGAAATTCCTCTCCGATCGGCGATACGGTACTTCTGCAAGCATTGCGGTGTATAGCACGCGTTGTGGTAAATAGAGAAATGGAGTAATGCACCACCACCCCATTACTGTTCGCACGGCTTGTGCCATCTCAGCACGCGGAGGTAACTTGCGCAAGTACCTTTTGCAGTGGGTACGCCACAGGAGTTAACAAACGATAGAAGTATTATTACTTACTTACACTTACGATTAACAATCAAAATTTGATCCTTCTTTTCTTTCTTATGCGTTTGGAAAGTGAAGCTGGCCGGCCCACCTTTGTGTTTGTTAAGTTGCCAGATTTGAGGGTTGCAGCTTGTTAACAAACGTTAAAAGTGTTGTTACTTACGTGTACTTACGATTAACAATCCAAATATAAGTTTGTTTTTCGTGGCTGCAAGTTTTAGGGACGTGAAGGTAGACGGCCCAAAATTTTTTTATAATGAGCAGATATGAATGTTAACTATTGTTCTTGGGGTTATAACCTAACTGTTCTCATCTTTAACAATCGATTGAGGTCTTTTTTTGTGGCTTTATAATTTGGGTGCGGCCACCTTGCCGGAGGTCCGACCTGCTCTATGTGCTGCGATGTCCCTTTGACCAAGGACACATTCACAATCATTTCCCTTTGACACCATCACCTCACACACTCTCATAGCGGGAGAGGACGCTGTTGTCCGCCGGGTGCGGGTCTACATCGTTTGGCCGACCTCAGGATACGCGAACCTGAACTGATCAAAACTAAGCTAACCTAACCTAGCCTCGGACGTTGAACTGCGAGGTCGGACAAAAGTGAGGTCGGAAAAGCGATGTGACAGTGTCAAAGGGAGATGACGGAGGTGACGACCAACAGCGAATGGCACCCGGCGGGGATACATCGCTTGCCCGACCTCACTCTTGTCCGACCTCGCAGTTCAACGTCCGAGGCTAGGTTAGGTTAGCTTAGTTTTGTTTAGTTCAGGTTCGCATATCCTGAGGTCGGCCAAACGGTATAGACCCGCACCCGGCGGACAACAGCGTCCTCTCCCGCACGAGCCGCCCGACAGAGCCGCCGACGCCGGTGCGGACGGGGTTCGGCCTTCGACCACCAGTCCGGCGCTGCGGTAGCGCGGAGCGCGGAGGGATACGTTGGGATTGTTGGAGCAGACGACCTACCCGCAAAGCAGTGCCGCGACGCACCGCAGCGAAATAGACATTTCACAATGTCAAAGGAACATACAGTGAGTCGGGCCCGAAAAAAATACTTTCACTCAACTCGATCAGGCCCGAGCCAGGACGTAGCGTACTGAGACGCCGTCTCCCATTAAGTCGTCTTGGCGCATACCCTCTCGGAGGATCCACGGGGAGGAAATGTAGAGTTGCCACTCGTCTGACGTCGCGACGCCTCTGCGGCTGTAGCAGACGGATTTATGCTCTTTGGATTCTGGAACTCGTACGCGAAAGTGCGTACTTAGAGTCTTCCGGGAAAGAAGCCTACACTTGAAAACGGTTTTGGACATCGTTCGTTGAATAATCATTCACAGATCCGTCCGTAATGCCCGTGTTACTGGGCACTGTGACAGGTTAGGAGGTCTCATGATTTAATATTTTGCAATTATTACGTTCAGGAGCGCCGTATATGATTAGCATATTCCAATTGCGGGCGTTCAGCCGGTTTGAACGGTACCGGCCATATCTTCATAGGTGGTGGAGCCCCTAAAGTCCACAATTACCGTTTTTTTTTTAATTTATCTGATACAGACTGCTTCAAACTTCCAAAGATGAGTTCCACATGTCCCACGAGAGTTGGGCAGTATCAAAATATTAACATGACAATGTCACTCATTGGCTGAGCGAAAGCGAAGCCCTTACCCGACTAAGTCAAAAATGTTTTGTCTGTCTGTCTCTATGTCTGTTTGTCTGTCCGCGAACGGTCTCGAGAACGGTTAGACGTAGAAAGCTCAAATTTTGACCACATCTTTCTTGCATCATACCAGAGTCAACCTCCCCTCAGGGGCACCGCAGCCCAAGCGGTTTCTAGATAATTGGCTGAGCGATAGCGAGGCCCTGGACCGACTAGCTCAAAAATGTTTCGTCTGTCTGCGTGTCTGTCTGTCCGCGCGATTTCTCGAAAACGGCTAGTCGTAGAAGGCTGAAACTTGGACCACATCTTCCTACTGGCATACCGGAGTGAACCCCACATTTGGGTAACCGTAGCTCTCGTAGTTTCTTGGATAATTTTTACAATTGACATTACCTTTTAAAAAAACAAAGGTAGGCGTACGCCAGACTGCGTCGTGGCGTAACAGGCTTCGCTCAGCGCGAATCACTGCTCCGCCACTCCACGCCTGGCGCACGCCTACCTCGACCTGCCGGCGGCTGTATTCTGCCAAGAAAGACCTTGCGGGGCCAAACAGTCTGTAGGGCGCCGCTGTTTCCGGCCGGTCGAAGCTGCGCTCATGTGGCAGCCGGACGTATATTACGTTGCCATTTTGTCATCGACGCCCGTTATTAACCTTGCCGAAACTACCCTTATCTAACTGAGCCTAACCTATCCAGGTCTCTACTAACCTGACCTAACCGAACGTAACCCACTCAAGTCACTGATCCGCTGCCCGACGACTCTCGAGGACGGGATCCCTGGTCTCGGGACCGGAGGCTATGTTCGTTCGCCATACCCCTACGATACCCTTGTGCAGTGCTGCAAACCGCATTTCTATATGACACTTAGGTCTCGAGTTTCATCGGTCGTTGTGTGCTCCTCGAGGAGGTCCCTGGTCTCGAGACCAGTGGCTGCACTCGTTGCCCTCTGTGCCCTCTGCAGAAACGCAAAGCTCATCTCTCTAAAACGCATCGCTTACATGGTTCTCGAGTTACTATGTTTTTGCAATGTGGCTCTCGAGGACGGGGCGCATGGCCTCGAGAGCGGTAGGCGTGGTGTGGTGCCCTTATTTCCAATTGCCGCGGCCCGCAAAGTCCAACGTCGAAAGCCGCAAATCAGTACCGCATACCGCTCGAATGATAGAAGTTGTCCGTGAAGTCCGTGAAATGGGAACAGAAATACAGGGACATGCATAGTAAACCCCTCCGCGCTACCCCGTGCTCGAGATCCAAGATGGCGTCCATTTGAAGGTAACTTTTGGGAATATCTGGAAAACCGAGCCACATAGAGAGGTGCGGTTTGCAGCGCTGACCATCGTAGCGGTTCGGTCATCATTGCCATCGTTTGGCACTGACACCGGGCTCGAGACCACGAACCCCGTCCTCGAGAGCCACTTTCCATCTATTAGACGGTAGGACCTAGCGTCGTGCGGTTTTCGACATAGGCATTGGCGTGCCGCGGCAAAGGAAAAGAAGGGCACCCCACTCGGACGACTTCTCTCCAGACCACGCACCCCGTGCTCGAGAGCCAACTTCTATCTTTTGAACGGCAAGAAACTACTAGAACTACGGTAACCCAAATGTGAGGTTGACTCCGGTATGCTAGAAGGAAGATGTGGTCCAAGTTTCAGCCTTCTACGACTAACCGTTCTCGGGAAACCCACAAGTCGGCTTTCGGATTCTGCGTGCGTAACCCAATTTGGATTTTAAGTACAAGAGCAGATAATCTTGCTCAAAAACCTTTAACATTTTTTCAATCCGACCCGTAATTTTTACTCAGAGAACCAATTTAATTTTTCGGTGTTCGCGTTCGAGACGTTGGCGGCGGCACGGCTCTGTGCTCGTCATGGCCGCCATTGCATCGCGTTAGCTGCTGCGTCTTCAGTCTTGCCGTGTTTATTAAGAGGGCGCTGTACAGACGCGTTTGGCCTCCCTGCAGAGGTGCTCGTTCTTGTCACCTCCAGGCCACATTTTTCATGATATCGGTGCCGGACTTTCTCACATTCTAGAAAATGGTTCCCCCCACCCCGCTATGAAGTTCAAATTTTTAATTTCAACTCGGAAATATTTTATTTGAATTTTCAAAACACATCGAAATTGCGCATTTTGTTAGCGTGATATAACGAAATACAAATGAAGTATTAAAAATCGGTCTTCATAGCGGGGTAGATGCATTCAACATCTACAGCACAGTAAAGAACTGGTTCGAATATCTCGAAAACTAAAGCGTCAAATTGACATGGAAGGAGGGTGTTTCGAAACAAAATATATTTGGGCCGGACCAAGGCTCTGCGAGATGCGTGGTTCTGGCGAGGGTCCGGCAGCATCCCCGGGCCGGCCTGGGTCGGTGCAGCCGGGCCGGGCCGAGGACCGTCGCCTTTTGTCTCGTTTATTGCTTTATTGCGGAACGCCTCCTCGAAGGCGACTCCTCCTCACCGGAACTGATGGGGCGGGGGGCGCATCTTATTATTTTCATCTCACGAAACCAGGAAATTTTCATATTTGAACGAAATATGTAACTTATCTTACTCGCGGTATTTTTTCAAGAATTTCCGTGCAAATCCCACTTCACTGCGAAGCCGGGGGGCCAAGATAGAAAAGTCGTGTTAGTCCGGCAACGTCCCTTAGGCACCACTCAACTCCGTCAAAATTGCACTACAGACATCTCTCAAAATTATTTTCCGCCTATGGGAAGACTATGGGCGACCTCTAAAATTCGTCACTCTAACACTTGACGATATCGTCATGTCGACTCCCTCCACAGCCCCCGCTCCGCCCCCGCCCCGCCTCCCGCATGTGGTGTCTCGGAGCGCTGTGGGAAGACAAGGACGCACCCGTCTGCCAGAGGAGCATAGACAATAAACGACCCTCCGCCATTGCTGGTCCTTCGACGCAAATTTCTAAATTCTCCAAGGAGAAATTTTGGAACTTTTAATTGTTGCCAATTAGCTTTGTGGTGTTGCGAGACGCGGAAAAAAATTTCGAATCACATTCCTAGCCCAATTTTAAGCTCTGAAATTGTCACCGGAGTGCCCAGGATCTCGCTCGGAGCCCGGGCGGCCTGCCTCCGGACCGAGCTCCGGATGCAGGCCGCAGCAGCCCCGGCAAGCAGGGCAACGACCTTCCTATTCATTTGCTAACAAGCGTGCGGGGCGGCTGGCACTGCTCGTCGCCCCCGCACTACCTAGCCCAAGCCACCAAAACCTCCCGAACGTATGCCTCCGCTGGGCTCCTCCCAGCCGATCCGGGCAGAGGAACTTTTCGTCTGTATAGCACCCTCTTAACAAAGTTTTGATGAAAACAACATCTACATCCGCTCCGCGTTGAGAGGCTCATCTAAAAGGTACGTGTTGTTGATGGGGATATTATTATCCAAAGATGTGCGAAGGTGTATCATCCCTCAAAGACGCTTTCATATTGAGTGGCCTAGGGCCTGGGCTGCCGGCCCGGCCGGACTTAGGCTTTATCGTGGCTCTGAGATTTCACTTGTAAGTGTTTTGCTCTCACAACTCAGTTACTTTTCGTATCGTGCAAACTGCAAAAAATCTATTTTATTTTTGTAGTTTATCAGTGATATTCTTTTACTATTGACCGTTAAATTAGTTTGAAATTGAGATGCGTTTACTTGGCAGCCTGTCCTAACCTCACTGCCATGTACTTTGCTTATGGAGATATTGACTTCCATCAGAAATGTTTTCTGTGAGGCAGTGATCCGCGTTTTCTTTTGGTTTACCTCTGCAGCTCTTATGCTAGTAATTCTAATGTGAAAATGCCTGATGATTTCCCACGGCATGCGAGACGAATTCTGATAAATTAACCAATTGAACCAAAAGTTTGCGGTCTACGTCATGCTGTTGGAATCACATTAGTCAATTTTTTTTCTGGAGATCCTCGAGGTCCCTTTTTTAAAAACTTTTGTTTTTATAGAATGCAGTATCTTGACCAGTTTTTAGCAGACCAATAGTGTCTTTATTTTGTCCATAATACTGTATCATGTTGTGTTTCAGAGACCGTGACAAACCGTGACTTGTTCGCAGTCTCCAACTGCCAGCCAGCAACTTTCCTCGTGCTTTGAATTTACCCATCAGAGAAAGAATATTGTTGTGTTATTTCTTTTGAAAGTGAAAACATTAAAGTGACCGTTTTACCCTTCAAATTATTTGTTATTTTGAATCCTAAATTTTCCTGTTTTATAATATTTTGCTGAGTGCAAAGAGAGAAAATTTTAAGTGAACAGAGCTATCAGATGCTAAGATGCTAATTTGTAACTCCGCACACATACACAGGTGCACAATAAATGGTGAGAAGAGGGAAGGCCGGGGGGGGGGGGGGGGGGGGGGAGCAGGGGCCCAGGCCCACCCAGGTCACCCCGGGGCTAGTGGCCGCGGTTTGAAAAAGTGCGCGCTTCCGTCGCCTCCCTCCCTGCTGGGCCGACGGCCAATCACACACACCCGGCCCGGCCCCTCCCCTCCCGGCCCTGGGGGCCTATTACGTACCGGCCGACCCGAGCGGATCGGGAGCCGCCGCCAGGGAAGTCCGCCCGAATCCGGGCGGACGCGCCCGAGGGCTATTCTGTACTTTCCGAGGGCCGGGAAAGTCGCCTCCCGCCTCCCGACACTACCTGAGTGTCGGAAACATGCTTTCCGTTCGGGTTCCCCGTGTGCGAGCGTATGCTTTCTCTGAGACACTGAGTTTTTACTGGCAGCCCGACCGCATAAACAAAATGAAATGAAGTAAGGTGCTTAAAAATTAGTAGTAAGGGCCCCCCCAGGTCACCCGCCGCCATCTTGGCCCCCCCAGGTCACCCGCCGCCATTTTAGCCCCCCAGGTCACCCGCCGCCATCTTGGCCCCCCCAGGTCACCCGCCGCCATTTTAGCCCCCCAGGTCACCCGCCGCCATTTTAGCCCCCCCAGGTCACCCGTCACCATTTTAGCCCCCTAACCCAACCTAACCGCCGCCATCTTGGCCCCCCCTGGTCACCTAAACCTAACCCAACCTAACCCTCGGCCATGTTGGCCCCCAGGTCACCTAAACCTAACCCAACCTAACCCTCGGCCATCTTGGCCCCCCCAGGTCACCTAAACCTAACCCTCGGCCATCTAAACCTAACCTAAACGAGGGGCTTGTCAAGGACGACATTCACCAAAAAATAAGATTATTGCCCAATCTTATTTTTTCTGAGTGGTCTCTCAAGCGCCTGACGGCTAGGCAACACATCTCACGCAGTGCTGCACGCGGGGAGCCTTTGTCACTTCCCTTCCCGCGGTAGGGAGGGGAGCGCTGTGCTGAGCTACCAACTCTCAGGTAAGAAATAACCCTAGCTGTTTCCCACTGCGACCTAGAGGCAAGCTAGATGCAGTCGTTAGATTTTTTTGTGCGGAAAACTCTATCCCCAGTAGGCCTATACAAAACCGCAAACATGTATACAAAAATAAATTACAATTTTTTCTGTTTTAATTTTTTTCTGTTTTAATTTTTTATGTGAAAACTTTTTTGTGTTTTAAATTTTTTTCTGTTTTTAATTTTTTGCGTACATAAGAAAATGTTACTGGTGACATGTATTCATCACATACCACAAACCAATGCGTCTAGCATTTTCCACAGCACAAGTATGGATGGGTTTCGTGGCGTGTTGTGTGCAGTGCCACGGCACAAATAGTCTAGGGAGCTTGCTCAGCTTAGGGCATCCTAAGATTTCTATGTTAATTATATCCACCTCAGGTGACACAATACTGTCAAGCAAACGCTTCTTCTCCAGTCCTTTCACGTACACACGTGAGTACAGAGACGTCCAGTGTCTGATAATGTCAGTGCACGTGTTGTACGGCTTATCGCCGTGTTGCCACTGGAGTCCATGGACGAAATTCGTCACATACTGGTTTTGCTGCCTGTACCAACGTGACGTCATACGGTGGTGCGAACACCTCTGAACACATTGTGAAGTCCCACAGAGGGCTGTACAGAGAGAACTCCTTGATCACGTATTCTCCATCTGTGCCTCTCAGCATCTGGATGTCACAAGCGGCGAAGGAAACCATGGTGGTATGATGAACTGACGTCGACGGCCCTTAATTTATACGCAGGATGCCACGACACACTCGCCACCTATCGGCGAAAAGCCGAAACACGCCAGCTTCCCTCACCGCAACCTATAGGCGAAAAGCCGAAAACACGCCAGCCGTCCGCGCCGCGCACCGGTTTGAATTTTCCCGCCGCGCCGCGCTGGGAAGAGGAGGGGAGCGCGGACCTCCCCCCTCCTCCGTTCCGCACTACGCAGCGCCGAGGGGAGGGCTTCGCTCTACACCGACGCCGCTGCTGCGCTGTCCCGACGATGACGCGAGCCGAACCGAGCGCGCCGCCGCCCCAACTTTTTAATTTTTCGCGCCGTGCCGCGCCGGGACTCCCCTTGCCGGGGTCGTCTGGAATCAAGACGAAACGTAGCGCCTTTTCGGAAAGACGCTGATAGGGGAAGGGGAGGGGGGGACCCGGCCGGCGCGCGGATCCTCAGGACGCCGGTTCCTCAGTGGTGCATCAACGTGTGGGGAAGATGGAGGGCGACGGCGACACCATCGAGCTTTTCGGGGAGGTCAGCTTCGACTCAAGCCTAGAAGAGGCCGCGGAGGAGCTTGAGAAGGCCCTGGTGAGTAAATTTGAGTGAAAATCTTGTGGTGTCAGTCTTTTGTGTCCACGTCTTCGCGTGTGCCGGCATGCCGCGGCCGGCGACGTGGTTTAGTTACGTTGTTCTGTGCTTCAGTCCCTGTCAGCTGATCATGTGAGTGCAGTGTGCTGCAAGTACCTTCTTGTACGTGTGAAAACGCCCCCCGCCCCGTGTGTGTGTGTGTAAGTGTGGCGGGACGCCCCGTGTGTGTGTGTGTGTGTGTGTGTGTCCCGCAAGTACCTTCTTGTACGTGTGAAAACGCCCCCCGCCCCGTGTGTGTGTGTGTAAGTGCTGTGGCGGGACGCCACGTGTGTGTCCTGTGTGTCTTCTGTGTACGTGTGACGCCCCGTGTGTGTGTGTGTGTGCGTGTGTAAGTGTGGCCGCAAGTACCTTCTTCTTGTACGTGTGAAAACGCCCGTGTGTGTGAGCTGTGTGCGTGTGTAAGTGTGGCGGGACGCCTCGTGCAGTGACCTGCCCTTCTTGTACGTGTGAAAACGCCCCGTGTAAGCTGTGTAGGCTGTGGCGGGACGCCCCGTGTGTGTCTGTGTGTGTGGGCTGTGAAAACGCCCCCACCCCCCGCCCCGTGTGTGTGTGTGTGTGTGCGTGTGTGGGCTGTGGCGGGACGCCGACGGCACGCCGCGGCCGCCGCCGGCGGCTGTCTCTCTCGCTCTCATGACAGGGGCCTCTCGCTTCCCAGTAAACAGCTGGGCTCCGCTCCGCTTGGCTGCCCCTGCCCGCGCGCCGCGTCCCCCTCCACTCAGCTGTTCGGCTGCCCCAGTGTTTGTATTCCCTTCTCTCCTCGCGCTCAAGGCAGGATGCCTGTGATTCAGCTCGCACAGCCCAGCTGATCAGTCGATCACAGCTGAGGAGTAGGCTTATCCGACTTCATACGTGTTGGGCGGGTTTGCCTAGCGTTACGGCTCCTGGACGAACCATGCATGCTGAGCAGGCGTCCGAGTCCAGCCGGGCTAGGCAGTCCGAGCCGAGCCGGGGCGGGCCGTCCGAGCCGTGCCGAGCCGAGCCGGGCCGGGCCAGTCTCGCCCGCCGCGTACACGCGCGCGTAAAAAAGATCGCGAACGTAAAAAAGATCGCCACTCACGCTTCCTTTTCTAATTGCAGGGAGACAAGACCACATGGGAGGGACTGACAGGGGCAGGCCCTGAGGAGGAAGAGCAGTGGACGGCGCCGGAGTGGTGGGCGTCGCGACGGCCGGACATGCCGTCGCTGTCGCCGGAGCTGGGTGGGCAGCCGTCGGCCACCAGCACGCCGCGGAAGGCCCCCCCGGCTGACGACGCCGGCCGCGTCGGCAGGGTACGTATCGCACTCCACCTCTCTAATGTTATTCTATCACGGAATTCTAATAAGCTTTGTTGACTCTTTGATTCTAGGCTTCAGTCTTCACGCGCCTCGGTGTGCGCCACGAGGGAGGGCTGGAGCTCCTCGCCGGCGTGGCCGACGCCGTCAGCCGGGGCGTGGGCCCCGCGGAGTTGCCGGTGACGGCGCCCCCCTGCTCCGGGGCCGTCGCTACGCCCCCCACCCCGGCGGCGCCCACTACAACCAACTCGCCGCCGAGGTGTCCGAGGCGCCGAACAGCACCACGGCGCATCACGCCGCCGCCGCCGCGCGCGCCTCTCTTTGAGTTGGTAGGCATCTCAAAATCTGTTTAATTTTCAAGCTCATGGAAGGTTCATATTTTTTCAGTCTCCAGCAGCAGTCGAGGAGGCGATAAGAAGGCGACAGGAATCAATGATCAAGAAAACCTACATGCAGTAGAGGCGCCAAGAAAACCAACATGCAGTAGAGGCGCCAAGAAAACCAACATGCAGTAGAGGCTCCAAGAATATTTTTTAATTTTAGGCGGCAAGAATAATTTTTTTTTGTTAAATAAATTTATTTTTTACTTCTGTATTTTATCTTGTTATTCACATTCCTTTCTGAAAAACTTATTATTCATATTAGAATTCAAATTTGATAAGGGATGAATGTTGAATGAATGCCTTTTTTTAAATTGTTTTTTACTATGGAACGTGAATCTTTACGAGACGTTCTCTAAAGAACTTTTGACTCTAGTTACTCTTGATATTTCACGTGACTGTTGCTCAAATGTTTTTCATGAGTTTACACACTTTTTCTTTAATGAAAGAGAAATGATAAATGATCAGATCACTTTTAATTTTATTTGGGAAAGGAGTTGAAGCTACATTTAGAGCTTCAACTAATATTCTTTCAGCTTCCACTGGAGGGCAAGACTGAAAATCTTTCTGTTCACAGTAGGACTTACATTCTTGAATTATTTGAGTCCAATACATATTAGCATCGTGACACATGCTGGTTAGTTTAGTTAGCCTTTCCATCATTTTACTCTTAGATCTTTGTATCATTTGCCACGATAGTTTGCCCAAATAAACTTGAGCTAAGGAATCTTTGCGACAGATGCACACTGAGGGAATATTTACTTTCTTATTAAAATAAATAGAAAGCTCAAGTCCACCTCAAGCTTTTACAAGCAACTTGAAAATAAGAGTTAATCTCATTAGAAATAAAAACGTGAAACTCTTCCTGAGACATTCTTATCCACTTACGATTACCCCTGTTGTTCGGTTCTCCGAGGAGCATAATGCAAGGAGTAAAATTAGTGATGTCTATTCCTATACGAATAACTTTCTCATCACCCTTGGTCAAACGGAAATCCTTATACCTGACATCTTGGGGAAATTTAGACAACTCCTCTCCGGACTTAAAATTTACCGGCACGAGAGTTTTTGAGGACTGATTGCCAACAAAATTATCATATGCTTGATTACACAGTTGATCAAGATCAGCTTCTGTTTGATTATTAATCATGTTGTCATAAGCATCGTTACACAGTTGATCCAAATCAATGGTGGTACTAACGGAAGGGATTGTGGGGTTATTGGCGGGCGGATAGGGCCCATCTCCGTCGTCCACTGATTCTGGTGGAAACGCAATAGGAAAACCTAACCCTAAATCCCTCACTAGATCATAGAGTAGCTGGCGTTTCGCCGCAGGAGCGTCGGAGACCTCCATCACTCGTTTATTAGACATTCCACGAAGAGAAATAGTTTGTCTTAATAAAGACAGTTGGGTTGAGAGCTCAGCGAAAATCGGTGGGTAAGTAAAGACTGCACCAGACGACTGCGTGAGCGAAAATGATGCAGCAAGGAGTCGCGGCTGGCCTTTTATTCCTGGCAGTGGCCGGCGCCGCGCGACATGAGCGCCACCTATCGGGCAATTCGGAATTAATTAATTCAAGTCCGTACACGCACAGAGGGAGGGAGGGGCACTGTAGGCAGGGTGTGGGTAGGGAGGGGTGAGCATCAGCGGCGCGCGCCGTCTAGCGGCGGGAGAGTGAACTAGCCACACTACGGCACGCCACACCGCCCGCCGCCGCCGCTCCAGCGTGTGCTGCCACCTAGCGGTGGCCAAGCGAACTAACGAGCCGTGGATAAAAGCCGCGCCGCCAGTAGATCACAAGCTATTTCGTTGTCGTCCAGTGCAGTTCTCTCACTAACGCATCGTTCTCGTTAAGTCTCTTTGTGCTCTGCTGTGTTTTCCCGTGCTTTGTCACGTACAACTGTCTTTTTAAAGACAATTAAATTACTTCTTTCTTGAGGTCTGTCTTTTCGAGACATTATGGGCATGAGTATGCTGAGTATTTTGGAAGAGTGGGAAAATGGGTGTTATTACACAAACGAGTTCTACGTGGAATTTATCACGGCTCTCTTAGACTCGTCGGTCGGCCTTCACGACGTTCGCGTCCGTGATTTCCTTAAGGCCGGCTTCGAGGCGTACCTGCGGGTGAACGCCGGGGCTGATCGCCACGCAGCCCTCACTTATCGGCTGGCTCTGGCGATGGTCGGCGGAGGTGCTGAGGCCGAGGGTGGCTCACCCCCTCACACTTCCCCTCCACGCCCCGCCACGCGCCTGTTCCGCCCGTGGGAGTCACCGCGGCGTGCCGCCACGCCCCGCCGCTCCCCGTCCCCTCAGCCCGGACCGTCCGAAGCCGGCAAGAGGTTGCGGGAGGAAGACGAAGAAGGCGGAGCTGCTGCCGCGGCTACGGGGCCCACTATTGAAATAGTTGAGACGTTCGCGTGAACTGAAACGCTTTAAAACAAAGTTCAGGGAAGAAGTGTGTGTGATCAAGGGGCTAGGAAACACCCTCCCGTCAGAGGAGGTTATGGCAGGCCTGTTTGACACGATGCTGCAGCGCCAGCAGGATGCGGTGCAGGCTAAGGATGACGACCGTGTCATCCTTGAGATTCAAAATGCAGAGAGCGCGGAAAACCCCCTCTGGTTCTCGATGAGACGCGCAGACCAACTGAACGGCCAAGTTGCTCTCGACAAACTGAGTAGAGTGCTGAACTCGAATCAGGCGTTTATGTCTGAAGGTCTACTGAGAATCTCATATATTCACATCCCTACTCCCGAAGCTGGTGGACGACGCACAAATAGCGTTGCTAATGAGTCAATGGAGCAATGGGTAGCAAGAAAAGTCGCTAAGCAACTTTTTAGTCCAGAAAACACAGAGGATTCTATGTGCTTAGCACGGGCCGTCGCTGTGGGCAAGTCTCACGGGACTGTACATAAAAATGCTTTGGTCGTCTTCACCTGTACAAGTATTTAGGTATGGTAGGTGAACGAGCACTGTACCATGACACAGATTCGGTAGCATATCTCTCGCGCCTAGGTGAGCCCGACATTCCGTTGGGCTCACACTTGGGCGAGCTTACTGATCAGATAGAGGAGGACTACGGTCCAGGATCATACATAACAGAGTTCTGTGCCGGCGGGCCGCAATATTATGCCTATAAGGTAGCAGTCGGTGGAAACCTTGAAAACATAAAATATTGCATCAAAGTCAGGGGAACCTCCATCAACAAGTCGTGTTATCAGTTGGTCACGTTTGAGAACTTAAAGGCCATGGTGCTGGGTGATAGGGAAAAAATACATGTTCCTATTCCACACCAAATTGCACGGCTACCTACCTGGAAAGTAGTCACACGTGCTTCGGCCAGGGAAAAAATACATGTTCCTATTCCACAGGGTCCCTGGTATCGAGACCGGAGGCTGTATTCGTTCGCCATACCCACACGATGCATTTGTGCAGTGCCGCAATCCGCATTTCTATGACACTGAGTTCTCGAGTTCCGGGGATCGTTACATGTGGCCCTCGAGGACGGGTCCCTAGTCTCCAGACCAGTGGCTGTACTCGTTCACAGCCCCCCCCCCTCCCATTCCCTCTGCAGTAACGCAAAACTTGTCCCTCGAGTAACAATGTTTTTTCAATGTGGCTCTCGAGGACAGGGTGCAAGGTCTTGAGAGCGGTAGGCGTTGTTGGGTGCCCTTGTTCCCCATTGCCGCGGCCCGCGAATTCCAACGTCGTAAGCCGAAAGTCAGTACCTCGGTAGTTCGAAAGATAGAAGTTAGCTCTCGAGCACGGGGTGCGTGGTTTGGAGAGAGGTCGTCCTAGTGGGGTGCCTTGGAAAAAGACAAGTATATTTATTGAATCAATTTCATTACTCTAATTGACACCGAGGAATTATTCACCTTCTGACAAGTGGAGGCCAAGGAGCGGGGAGTGTGACTTTTCTTGACCTTGGTTTCTTGGTACACAAGGAGTCTGTAAGACAAATACGTAGCTAGGTGAGCCCGACATTCCGTTGGGCTCACACTTGGGCGAGCTTACTGATCAGATAGAGGAGGACTACGGTCCAGGATCATACATAACAGAGTTCTGTGCCGGCGGGCCGCAATATTATGCCTATAAGGTAGCAGTCGGTGGAAACCTTGAAAACATAAAATATTGCATCAAAGTCAGGGGAACCTCCATCAACAAGTCGTGTTATCAGTTGGTCACGTTTGAGAACTTAAAGGCCATGGTGCTGGGTGATAGGGAAAAAATACATGTTCCTATTCCACACCAAATTGCACGGCTACCTACCTGGAAAGTAGTCACACGTGCTTCGGCCAAGAACTGGAAGGCTGAGCATACAAAGCGACGCCGTATCGGCGAAGTTCACACCGTCCCTCACGGCTTTAATGCTTGGGGGGACGAAGATGACGAAGACCAGGATTTCTTAGAGACTCTGAATGCTCTCTTGGAGTTTTTATTTAAAAAACAACAAAAAACAAAAAAAACTAATTTAATATTTAAAAAGAAATAAAAATGGATGGTTTTGTATAGGCCTACGGGGGTAGGATTTCCTTAAAAAATCCTAACTACTGCAAACAGCGTGCCTCATGGGCGCAGTTGGAAACGCTGGTATAAATACAAGCTGTCTAGCAGACTGGTCGATAGTCTTAATCAAGCTTCGTAGCAAGATGGATCTCAGATTCCAGCATCCGTGTACGGCTCTCATTATTGGAGGTACAGGAGCCGGAAAGACCTATTTCATGAAACGTGTGATTGAGCACAGAAAGGATGTGTTTAGTACGGCCTTCGACCGTATTATCGTGTATTATTCAGAGTGGCAGCCTCTGTACGAGGAGTTGTCTTCGAAGCACGAGGTCGATTTCAGACAAGAGCTTCCTTTGCTCGACGACCACCCGCACGGCCAGGGTCCTAAGTTGATTATTATCGATGATTTTATGGATGAAATTAAGCAGCACAGTAAAGAAATCTTGAAATTCTTCATCAAGGGCTCACACCATCGGAATCTCTCTATATTCTTCCTGAGTCAGTGTTTGTTTCCTAAAGGGTTGAGACAGATCAGTCTTAATACACACTATATTGTGCTTTTTAAATCAAGCCGTGACTTAAGTCAGATACGAACCTTCTGTTTGCAAGTGGATCCTCAGCACTGGCGTGCTCTCCTTGAGGCTTACGAGGACGCTACCCAGGTCGGACATAGCTACATTCTGTTTGATTTTAAGCCTAAACAGCTAGACCATCTGCGTATACGCACACACATCTTTCCTGACGAAACTGGGGTGGTCTACATCCCCAAGGGAAAGTATAAAAGGGGAGTGCACGAGCACTAGATAAGCCATTCGTTGACAATGTCTCAGAACGTGAAGACGCACAAGGCTCTGCTGCAAGCTCTTCGGACAGCTAAGCCAGCCCTGCGTAAAGCGATTCTTGAGAAAGCTGACAAGGCACTAATTTTTGCCATTTGTGAGATCTGTGAGAATCTCCTTATCGGAAATATAAAGCTCTCAGACGAGCAGAGAAATAAGCTGCGGAAACATCGCCACCAGATACGTGCACTTGCACAGAGAGGAGGTGGTATAAAAGTACAGGATAAGAGAGAGACAGTCCTTCAGAAGGGCGGTGCTTTTCTCCCCCTGCTGCTCGCTGTTGTCAGCTCCGTGCTGCCTTCGCTACTATCATGAATCATGTGAAAAAAATGATTCTCGTGCCCCACGATAGTGTGGCACGAATGCGCGATGCACCCACTTCCAGTCCGCAGATCCAGATGAGTTCTCTGGACACGGAAATGAGTCACATTTTAAACAAGCAGTATGCGGACGACTCTGAAAAATGGAAGAGGTACAATGAGGCCCTTCAGCGTTATCTCCACTTCTCTAACGAGTCTCGGAACCCGATCTCGATACAGTTAGAGTCAGTCGATGGGAGAACAGAGGAAGAAAGCGAATCGTCCATGCGTGCTCAGCTCGGTTCCGTGGTGCCGAAGACATATAAAGAGCAGGCACTGAGGATTTACGATTATCTGTCTCAGACCGGTTCAAGAGTCACATGGGACCCGACAGGGACCGTGGCGATCGATGGTGCAAAGCAAGCCCACTCAAATATTATCGATCTGATCAGTGATCTTACACGATTTCGAAAAAATATAGAACCTATCGGTGTAGGAAAATTCATACTGGCTTTGGCTCACATGAACATTCCTCTGGAATTAATAGGCAACGAAAAAAGGAGACACGCCGTTCATCAGGCGAAACAGTCAGGAGTTGGTCATGGTGTCGACACGACAGTCAAAGCGCGTCAGAGACCCTCGCTCAATAAACCTTGCCAGAGAGTCAAAAGGGCTCCAAAAAAACAACAGACATGGAACGCTTGGTAAAGTGTTTCACACACCAACCCATCCTGCGTCCTACAGTACCCCGTGGAAGCTGTGGCGTGCCACTGGAGAAAAGAAAGAAAAGGTAGACACCTTCTTACAGGGGGAAGATGCTTATACCTTACACAAGCCCGCAAGACGCCATTTTCCTCGTAATGTCACCTATGCTGATAATATAGATGACTGTTGGCAGACTGACCTGACTGACTTCCTGTCTTTAAGAGAAGATAATCACCACTTCGCCTATATTTTATGTGTGATCGATGTCTTCTCCAAGTTTGCCTGGGCTGTGCCTATCAAGGACAAGTCAGCAAAGTCGATTGTCCGTGGTTTCGAAAAAATATTTAAGGACACAAAACGTCGTCCCACACGTCTTTTCTCTGACAACGGCAAAGAGTACAGGAATAAAGTCTTCCAGAAGTATCTGAAAGATCTGGACATAAAGTATTTCCACACTTTTGATCCTGAGACCAAGTGTTCTGTAGTCGAACGCTGGCAGAGAACACTGAAAACAAAATTATTTAAGAGATTTACTGCTACTGGCAACTACTGTTACGTAGACGGTTTGTTGGATGATACCGTCAAAGCCTATAATCACACTTTTCACAGGTCCATTAAAATGAGACCCGTGGATGTGACAGCTGATCGGGTCTTAGAAGTGTACAATAACCTCTATGGCGGGGAAAAAGAAACAAAGAAGCCGAAGTTCAGATTCGGGGACTTCGTCAGAATCAGTAGAGAAAAGCAAAGATTCGAAAAAGGATACAACTGGTACTGGAGCGAGGAGATTTATAAGATATCTCAGGTCATTCCTCATGACTTGCCGGTGTACCGGTTGGAAGATCTCGACCAGGATAAGATTGAGGGCACGTTTTATGAGCAGGAGCTCCAGAAGGTCACGAAGCCCGAGGCCTTCCAAATAGAATATATAGTGCGGTCGAAGACTGAGAAAGGCATTCGCAAACACCTTGTTCACTGGAGAGGTTATCCAGAGAAATCTCGCTCTTGGATTCTCGACAGCGACCTCATCACGAGCTAAGATGGATTTCTATGCTTATCTTCCTAGTAATGCTAGCCCCGATGTTTATCCCGACAAAAAACATCGCATTTTAAAATCGAACTCTCTAAAAGAATGGAATTGCACGGGAGGTGGCAGGCAGCTCTCATCGAGCTTCACTATCCCAACACCGTAGCACAAGTCCTTGAGGGAGAAAATGAGATCACTATCCAGTCTGATCATATCGTTGACAGTGTATATGTGCAGCCAGGGACGTATCCGAACAAGGATGAATTTCTTGTAGCCATTCAACAGGCCATAAGGACGTTCGATAACGACATTCATGGGAAGAATCCTTTCGAGGAGACACCCGACAGACGTCTTGTGTTTGACGCTTTCGCTCAGGATGCCAAGGCGAAGGTCACTTTCTCGCCACGGCTGGCACTTCAGCTTGGACTGGAGCATCCCGGCCCCTATCCTGCGAACGAGCGTAAACACGCCGCTAAGCCCGTCTATATCTCTCTGGGCATCCCCTCCCAGATGTTCGTGTACGTGGACATTCTGTCAGATCAGATCGTGGGGCACACAAGGGCACCGCTCCTGCGGACGGTCCCACTTAGTATAAATACGACGTACGGTAGCATGTCGATATTTCACTGCGAGTACCCCATCTACTTCGAGTTGAAGACAAAGTCTTTCGACACCCTGGAAATAGATATAAGGGACCACGCAGGCCGATACGTGCCATTCGACCACGGAACGTTAACGTTGCTGGTACACTTTAAACAGCTGTGATGGCTCCTCAGACACACTACAACGACTATTACGTCAACCAGGCGGGCGGAGGCGGTGCCGGAAATTATTACGCGGGCGCCCCTTATCAGAAAGGCTACGGCATAGGCTCCTGGCTCGGCGGTCTATTCCGTTCGGTTTTTCCGCTGTTCCGGAGCGGCGCGGCTGCCGTCGGGCGGGAGGCGGCGCGGGCCGGAGGTGCGATCCTCAACGACGTCGCGGCCGGCCAAAATCTGAACGATAGCATGAATAAACAGCTGCATGAGATGATAAATCAGTTAAAGCGAAAGGCAGAGGCCTCTATGAAGGGGTCTGGGGCTATAAAAAGGGGCAGACCACGCAAAGCGAACCATTCTACCGCTAGCGGTCGTAAGAGAAACACGTCAGAAGGCAAGGACGAATTCGATAAGTAATGGCTTTGATGCACCCTCAGTCTCATGAGTGTCTCCGCTCAGAACTGGATTTGTGGTTGGTTCCGCCCACCCAAACCGTTCTCGAGGGAACACACTGGGTGCCTTACAAACCACTCACGACGCTCGATGCTGCAAACACCGTAGAATTTTCGATTCCCGGTGTGGGTCATGAGTACATCGACCCTGCCCACACGATGCTGTATGTGAAAGCAAAAATAGTCAAGGCTGATGGCACAGACATAGCAGCTGCCGACAACAGCGATGCTGCACCGGTTAATTATGCTCTCCACGCCCTCTGGAGTCAAGTGGACATCAGTCTTAATCAGAAAGTGATATCTCACTCCAGCATGACCTATCCTTACAGAGCTTACATCGAGTCTCTTCTAAATTACGCTACAGCTGCAAAAAATTCTCACATGACACAGAGACTGTGGTACGATGACACGTCTGGTCATTTCGATTCTCTGAATGACGAAGAAAACGCAGGCCTTGCCCAGAGGCGTGCCCTCACGGAAAGAAGCCGTACGTTTGAGATGATGGGTCCCCTCCATATCGATTTTTTCAACCAAGACCATTTTCTGCTGAATAACGTAGAGCTCCGTATAAAACTGATCAGAAATCGTGATGCGTTCACACTCATGTCCACAGCTGGGACGGAGAAGATACGTCTCCTTGACGCTACACTGTACGTCCGGAAAGTCACTGTCTCCCCCTCTGTTCTGCTCGCACACGTGCAAGCCTTAGAGAAAGCTCCTGCCAAGTACCCCGTGAATAGAGTGGACATTAAAACAGTCACAATCACCCAAGGGCTGAGAGATAAAAATATCGATAATCTGTTCATGAATCAGATGCCCCAGAGAGTGATTATAGGGTTTGTGGACAATCGTGCTTTTAATGGCGATTTTGCACGGAATCCCTTTAACTTCTAGCACTTAAATGTGAACTACCTCAGTCTGATGGTAGACGGTCATCCCGTCACGGCTCAGCCACTGACGCCTGACTTTCCTAACAGACTGTACATGGAAGCGTACAACACACTCTTCTGTGGGACAGGCATTCATTGGAAGGACGAAGGCAATAACGTCAGTTTTGCCGCTTACCCTGCCGGGAGTGCTCTGTACTGTTTCGACCTCTCTCCAGATCTGTCCGCAAACGAACCCCACTGGAATCTCCAGAGACAAGGGACACTTCGTCTTGAAGTGAAGTTCGGAGCTCCTATCGCTGCACCAGTGAACTGCATTATTTATGCCGAGTTCCAGAACTTGATCGAAATCGATGAAAATAGGAACGTGATTGTTGACTATAACGTCTGATCATGGACGAGGGCTTAGACGGTGGTACGTTAGACACGATGATGCGAACGGACAAACACATCGCTCCTCTCTACGAAGGTGTTTTCGCGGCAGACACGTTGCCAAGACGATTAGACAAACGGCCAGCATTACTCATATGTAACACAGATCCTATCTCAAAACCAGGGTCTCACTGGGTAGCTTTCTTTATCGATAAGAACGGAGCAGGAGAGTTCTGGGATTCTTACGGAATGCCGCCAATAGTACCACAGCATCGCAAATTTTTGGACAGAGTGTGTAAAAAGTGGACATATAATCACAGCAGTTTGCAAGCAATTGATTCTAAAGTGTGTGGAGAGTATTGCGTCCTATACTTAGCACACAGAGCACACGGTTACACGTTGCACAAATTTGTGAAAACATTATTCACAGACAATGCAGAAAAAAATGATGCCTTAGTTCGGAAAATGTTCAAGCACATGTACACTGCTCACTGTATACTCCCAAATAAAAAATCACAGGGGTGTACTTCAAGAAAAAAATAAAAATTAAGTTTCACAAAAAAAAAATTTAACAGAAAAAAATTTAAAAAAATAACAAAAAATTTAAAACAATCTTTTAAAACAAAAGAAAATTAAAACAGAAAAAAGTTTTCACAAAAAAAATTAAAACAGAAAAAAGTTTTCACCAAAAAAATTAAACAGAAAAAGTTTTCACCAAAAAAATTTAAAACAAAAAAAACGTTATTGCGGTTTTGTATAGGCCTACTGGGGATAGAATTTTCCGCACAAAAAAAATTCTAACGACTGCATCTAGCTTGCCTCTAGGGCGCAGTGGGAAACAGCTAGGGATATTTCTTACCTGAGAGTTGGTAGCTCAGCACAGCGCTCCCCTCCCTACCGCGGGAAGGGAAGTGACAAAGGCTCCCCGCGTGCAGCACTGCGTGAGATGTGTTGCCTAGCCGTCAGGCGCTTGAGAGACCACTCAGAAAAAATAAGATTGGGCAATAATCTTATATTTTGGTGAATGTCGTCCTTGACAAGCCCCTCGTTTAGGTTAGGTTTAGATGGCCGAGGGTTAGGTTTAGGTGACCTGGGGGGGCCAAGATGGCCGAGGGTTAGGTTGGGTTAGGTTTAGGTGACCAGGGGGGGCCAAGATGGCGGCGGTTAGGTTGGGGGGCTAAAATGGTGACGGGTGACCTGGGGGGGGCTAAAATGGCGGCGGGTGACCTGGGGGGCTAAAATGGCGGCGGGTGACCTGGGGGGGCCAAGATGGCGGCGGGTGACCTGGGGGGGGGCCAAGATGGCGGCGGGTGACCTGGGGGGGCCCTTACTACTAAAATTACCGAACAATATATAGTTATCAGTCTTTATTATTAAAACTAGAAAAAAAAACTATAAATGACTATTCTTATGGGCATCACAGGCACCGCACACCATTTATTCAATATTATTTTAATAAAAAGTAAACAATCATAAAACGGGACGAGCCCCACAAAACCTCACTTAAATCAAATGTTGATAACGAAAAATACTGTTAGCAAGGCACACACAATAATACAGTTGAACAGTTGCACATGGGTGAAGTACTTAAAAATAATTTATTTGCTGTTGGTCTTCTATTTGAACTGGCCAAAGGTAGAATTGGAACCTGTAACATTTAATACAACTATTGTAGTTCAGACATAGGCAAATTTAATTGGATGCTAGTTATCAACTAAAGAACAAACACATACATTTGTCTAGCTGCGGCTCCAAGCGGGGCATCCGGCAGTATCATTTAGGTTTCGACAGATTTTCACTGTCTTCGTCTTTGCGCTGCTCTTCCAATTCTGCCAGCACAAACGCATACCACTCACATAAATACATAATGACATGGACACACTGGAATAAAATTATGCATTGAACGTTGCAGTAACATACCATCATCCACTTATCTAGGGTTTTCGTCGCACTAGCAGCCACATCATTCGACGCTGAACGCTGGCTTTGTTTTGGCTCTGTCAGACAAGTTGAAGAGACGAGTTGCCTGTTAAAACCAATGTGACTACGTAAACTTCGCCAGTTTCTGAAGTATGTGGTAATTTTCAACACATCGCAATCACCATTAAAAGTGCACAACACTGTGAAATTTACAAGTTAAACAGCGCAAAACCAGCAAAGGTGTCAAGCATTTAACTTTGTATTAGCACAGGAATAAATTTGCAAATCCTACCTTGATTGTGTCAGAAGTGATTCAAAATTTTTGCTCGGCAATTATCTTCGCACGTCAACAAATTACACCAAACATTTCCCACACAGCTCCACTGCACTTAGCAGATCATAGAAAACATAACCAACAACCCTCCGCCCTGCGGCCATCAAAACAACAGGGCGTTCCACTACGCGAACCTCCGACCACCGGTCACTTGCATCTGATTGGTCCACAGCGTCGGAGCGGCGACGCTTCGGCAACGTCGCGCACGGGACTTCGGCAAACACCCGAAGTCACCCGATCCCGGCCGGAACCGATCCGTGCCGAATCCGTGCGGCGTACAGAATAGCCCAAGACGCCCCATTCGGATCGGCACCGGATTCGGGAGGTCTCCCGGGACGGAAAGCCCCCTCTCCACACGGAAAGTTCGTAATAGGCCCCCTGGCAGGCCCGCGCGGGTCCGGGCGCACACCCAGGGGATTAGCGGCGGCGCCCTACCTGCCGAACTTGGCCCCGACCCTAACACGGCAGTAGGACATCTGCGTAAGCTTCGGTCATCAGTGGCGAATCACTGTTCCGCCCAGAGATGTTAGACATACGATAAAAGTCGTACATGTACAATATTTTGGCCCTTCGTGCGACCCACGATCCTGTATGGACATCGTACGCTAAAGTACGATATTTTCGTCACGTGTATGACCTTGAACTCGAGTAAAGTGTCACAACGTTTCAACACTCGAATTTTTCCCCCGAATGGATGCCGATTCATTATCTCGAAGTTGGCACTCTGCCTCCTACCACCGTACCGCTGCCGCACGTAGTTAGCTGTGGCGCTGGTAGATGTGTACATTCCGTAATTGTGATTCTTTAAACAGGTGAGTTACTAGATATGCTATGTTTTCTTAGTTAGCTGGACTGGAACTGTAAGTTACAAGTAAGATTGAGGTTAAGTGTACACAGATTGTTTCTTAGATCGCTTCGTTTAACCGGTCATTTCGACATTTTCAATCGAAAGTATTTCAAAGCTATTTTGAGACTGTGCCATATGAATTTATTTAGTAATTATTTTGTTAGTTATTTATTATTTATTTGGTAATGAGCCGTGCTCTTTGAAACTGTGATTAGAACATTGAGCTGTGAATAAAATGTGTGGACACAGAGAGCGCATGTATTTAAAAACAGAGGTTTCACACACCAAATGCTTATGTACTATTTTGTACATGACTATAAACAGATATATCACCATAAGCTATGTACAACATCGTCCATAATTATGCACAAAATTGTACAGTTCTGTACAAATAGTACGTAATTATGTATAAATAGTACATAATTGTGTACAAATTTGTACATAAGCATTTAGTGTGCGCCCGCCTGCATTCAGTTGCCCGCCCGCTCCAGAGATGGCAGCACTGTCCGGCCGGTGGGACCCCACTACCACTTCAGCGACACAAAACTCCCCGCACCAAACCTATGTCAGTATTTACAGGTGATTCTAACGTGGCTAAGAGGTTACATTTGTAACAGCACTTTTTAGACCATTTTTTAAAAATAGTACCGGTTTGGGCACAATCAGTACGATCTTTTTGCCTCCGGTACGATAAATTTTGGAGGCTGGCACGACATTGCGCTCTTGGTCGTCTAAAAACCCTGGTTCCGCCACTCCACGCCTGGTGCACGCCTACCTTCGCCAGCCGGCGGCTGTCACCTGACGAGTAGGACCCTGCGGGGCCAGACGGTAAGACGCCCTGCGGGCGTCACTCTTTCCGCACGGTCGCAACCGCGCTCATATTCTCACTTCCGAACGTATCTTGCGTCACCCTTTCGTTATCAATGCCACTCAAGCAGTCCTAACCTTAGCTCACGTGTCCGCGCATAACCTACCCAGGCCCCCACTAACCTAACCGACCGTAACCCCCTCGATTCACTGATCGGCCACCTCCTGACAGGCGCATGGCGCATACTGACCTCACCCAACCGGCGGATTTTAAATTTTAGACCACTTATAAAAATTATATTAGAAACCGCTTGAGCTGCGGTCCCCTTGAGGGGAGGTTGACTCTGGTATGATGCAAGAAAGATGTGTTCAAAATTTGAGCTTTCTACGTCTAACCGTTTTCGAGAAATTGCGCGGACATACAGACAGACCGACAGACAGTCAGACCGACAGACAGACAAAACATTTTTGACCTAGTCGGGTAAGGGCTTCGCTTTCGCTCAGCCAATAAAATACCAAAAATAAATTATGATGGACTGTCGGGGCGCAGTCCTCTACTATCCCCTCTCACGGCCAAACGGAGGCCGCTATCCAAATTTTCTATAGAACCGACCCTCCGTGGAATGGGACAAGGAATACAGACTTCAGCATAGTAAATCCCTCCACGCTCCCCCGTGCTCGAGATCCAAGATGGCGTCCATTTGAAGTAAACATTTGGGAATATCTAGAGAACCGAGCCACATAGAGGAGTGCGGTTTGCAGCGCCGGTCATCGTAGCGGTTCGGCCAGCATTGCGATCTTTAGGCAATGACACCGGGCTCGAGACCACGCACCCCGTCTTCGAAAGCTACTTACCATATTTTAAACGGTACAGCCTAGCGTCGCGCGGTTTTCGACATTGGCATTGGCGGGCCGCGGCAAAGGAGAAGGGCGCTCCACTCGGACGACCTCTCTCCAGACCACGCACCCCGTGCTCCAGAGCCAACTTCAATCTCTCGGACGGTAGGAGGTACTGACTTACGGTTTTTGACGTTGGGCTTTGCGGGCAGCGGCAATGGAAAACAAGGGCACCACACCGCTCTCGAAGACATGCGCCCCGTCCTCGAGAGCCACATTGCAAAAACATTGTAACTCGAGAACCAAGTAAGCGATGCGTTTTAGGGAGATGAGCTTTGCGTTTCTGCAGAGGGCATAGGGAGGGGCTGTAAACGAGTACAGCCTCTGGTCTCAAGACTAAGGACCCCGTCCTCGAGGAGCACACAACAACCGATGAAACTCGAGAACTAAGTGTCATATAGAAATGCGGTTTGCGGCACTGGACAAGGGCGAACGAATGCAGCCTCCGGTCTCGGGACCAGGGCTCACCGAGCGCGAGGGCGCGAGAGCGGGACATAAAGAGAAAGCGGCGAGGTGCGTGCGAGCGTCATAGGGATACGAGCTCATCATATTTGTGACTGTCATAAGATTACTAAGAAATCATTGGCTGAGCGATAGAGAAGCCCTGGACCGAGGCTCTGTAAAGATACCAAAACCCAAGTCGAAAAACCCATTTGTACCATTAGCGGTTGCTTGTTCTTGTCAAGGTCAACCTTGTTCAGGTGTCATTGGCACTTGTTCAATATTTTTAAAAAATGCTTTGGGTCCTGCTAACTTCACGCGCAAAAACCCAAGGGAAATTCACCGCCTGGACAACGCCAGCGGTGGACGCCAATCTAACCACTGTTCCATTGTCTTTTCCAATTGTTTTGAACCGCGTTCGGATTTCAAAAACACCCAGAGAACGCTGTTCTTGATTCTACCCAAGCATTGCGCTTGAATTTCGTGCGATAGATTTTAATGCGTTATTTTCCTGAAACAAGTTCATCGCAGTCGTCACAATTTCAAGAATGCGATATTCTGAGAACTAGCAAAGTAAGAACTAGTAAAGTAGCTCTTAAAACGGCAAGGGTAAAGTTTCCAAAACGCATCCGGGGGCGGGGCGCAAACCCGTCGCCTTCCCCGTAGAAAGCAACGGCGATCACCGCTAGCCTACCACGACACTAGCAGCAGGAGGCGTGGAAGAACATACAAGACTCGTCTCCCCTTCCGCGCGCCCGCCGCGTGATAGGTGCGTCGGCTGCTAGATGGCGCTTGTGCGCCACGCTGGGCTGGCGGCTGGCTGGCTGGCTGCTGGCTGGCGGCGCGGCGGCGGACCGGCGTTGGCTGCTAGGCTTGCTTCCGTCCTGTCAATTTGATCCGTTCAAGAGCAGAAATGGGCGACATCCAAGAGTTTCTGAGGCAGGCTAAGCTGCTTCATCTTCTGCCTTCGTTCACAGGTGAGTCGACGGATCGTCGCGTGTTGTCGGTTTAGCCAAGACCTTTAGACGTACAACCTCCGGGTTAACCTCTTCACCGTAAACATTTGTGGTGGAAGTAATGTAAAGCGCAATCCCTCGTTGATTCCTGGGTTCCTCGCTTGGTCCTCTGCTCGTTCGCTGATCCCCCGTGTTAAATGTCATCGGTACGAATCCAATATTCCGCGGTTTTCAGTTTGGTATCAGTTCTCGCATTCCTGCGACTCCGCCATGTGCGGTTTCGCTGTGATGCTATGTGTATTACTTTAGCTCTCCAATAATCCCACACAACCTCACTTTGGGCTAAGCGACAGCGAAGCCAGGAACTTCACTGATACCGTATTTGTCTTTG
This sequence comes from Megalurothrips usitatus, assembly GCA_026979955.1. NCBI lineage: Eukaryota > Metazoa > Arthropoda > Insecta > Thysanoptera > Thripidae > Megalurothrips > Megalurothrips usitatus. Next base: position 347,171 of record JAPTSV010000871.1, on the reverse strand, counting down.
TGTCTCCACGTTAAAACTCGGAAACACCGGCAGGCCAGGGTAGGTGCACGCCAGGTGCAGAGGGGCGGGACAGTTCTTTGAGGACTCTTTTATTTTTTTTCCAGATCAACGCGTTACGAGGGACGCGCTGCTTCTTCTGGACAAGGACCAGCTTTCCATGCTGACGCCGTACCTTGGCGAGCAGGTGTTGCTTTGGAACGCGATAGTGAAAGAGAAGGTACGCAATCAGCTTGTTTTTGCCCTGCCCCCCCCCCCCCCCCCCCCCCCCCCCCCCCCCCTATGTCCGTCCGTCCGACTGTCTTCTCGTCCGCCCTCCAGGCCAGCTCCAGCCCTCGTGCCTTCGTCTGTATGCTCTCCTGGTCGCTCGTTTGTGCTATCTGTGTTATATATGTGTTATATATGAGTTATATATGTTTTTCTTTGGTGCGCAGTCATCAAGCCAGCCTTCAGCACCGCCGCGGTCCCATGACCAGTCTTCGGTGCCGTCAACTTCGTCTCAGCCTACTTGCAGTCAGCCCACTCCTGGTAGTTCTGGCCCCGGCCAGTCGAGTCGCAAGCGGTCTGGGCAACCCATGAAGCCCTCTACTGCTGCCAGTGCCAAGATTTCAAAGCTATCTGATTTGCAGTTTTTGGAAAATTTGGTAAGTAGTACCGAAGTTTAGGGCATGGGACTTCTCGAAGGATTAATTTTGGTTTTCTGTGATGTGAATTGTGTATTTATTCTGCGACTGAATGTGTAACCAGGTTCTAATTTTATTTTGCATGAAAGACATAAAATACCTTTGAACGTGAAGGTGTATTTTGTGGGCTATTATTGTCTCTAGTCCAAGTATTTCGATCTCTTATTTATATTTCGAGCATTGTTTCTCAACATCTTGAGCTACATCTGACTTATTTTCTCTGCGTCTTTAAACTCTCAGCAGAACGTTTTCCATGGAATCCAGTTTCATACTCAACTGGGACGCTTTCTTTGCTTTGTAATTGAATCTGTATCGAGGCAGTGTGACTTTCTCTGTTAGATTTTTCACAACATTATGCAATTTATTATTTACAGGATGTGTCAACAGTGCTCCTGAAAGATCAGGCTGGAAAGGTTATTCTGGAGGTGTACCAGAGAGCTGGGCATGGTGGGAGCTCAGAGTCAGAGGAGGGTGGAGATGACGAGCCCTTTTTGTTGTCACAAAGTCAGAGGCGGCATGTTGTTCACGTTCTGATCCAAAATATTTTGGACAATACTGAGAAGCAAGTTAAATTTTGTTATCGGTTTTGTACTGTTTTACTCGGACATTTTTACTCATTATTTTTTCCTTCTCAGTTTCGACCAAAAGCTCCTGTCTGTCGTTGCTGAAAAAATTGTGCGAGTGTTCCCGAATGAATGCCAGGTATTTTCTTTCAATTTTTGATGATGTACATTAGTACTTCAACAATTTTAAATCATACCATTTTTTCAGGCTACATATTATATCTCTCCCAAGGCAGAAGGTCCTCAGCAAGTTGCCCCTAAGGGCATGCTTTACTTCATGTGTTGCAGGTGTCACTCCAGAAATGCGAACAGCAGAGTTGTGGTTGAAATCCAACCGAGAACCGTTGACGCATGTGTTGGAGAGGTGGTGTATTTCCGCACCTTTGAGATTCCAGGCAATTTTCAAAAATGATGACTTGTATGTCAATACATATTTAAATCAATGGACGATATTTGAGCATAAGTCTGGCTTTGAACTGGTGAGTTGTCAATACAAAATGAATGTGAATTGTATTTCAATCTTGGCTGGTGGTTGTGAACAAGTCATGAGTAGAATATTGAAATCTTTGATTAGCTTTTGTTTTAATTCAATGTGTTTTTGCCCTCAGCTGCTTGCAGACTTCAATCGTATATACCCTGATCTCAAAGACCAAGCATTTTTGGGATGGGATAATTTCATTCGGACGACTGTTTTAGTTGCCAAAAAGGATGTAAAGGACCCTCTTGGCAGGGAGCTCATACGAGAAATCTCGTCATGTGGACCTGAGAACAACAGTGAGTCTAGTTCTATCTTAAATGACATCAATTCGTTTTGTACACTTATTTGATGAATGCTGTAATCATATTTTATTTCAGGAGGTAAATTTTGTTTGGTTTTGGCACTTATGGCAAGTGTGCGTGCAAACCATACATCTGGTGGTGAAAAGTTGACAATTTCTACAGTCCGCGACAGCTATCTACTTCATGCAACAGTATGTACTTTTAATGGTAAATTTTTCTGCTACCTTCGTTGGTTGGGTGTTAACTTTAGATTCTCTGCTTTGCAGACTGGCAAGGAGATAAAGGCTCAAATTAGAGCTAGAAGAATGACTTTCACATCTGGGTCAGATGGTGGTGGGCGCCCTTTGATCGTAGTTGTCGGACCCAAATTGAGCAAAGTTGAGGCAATTTATGTGTCCGTGGCGCACCTTCTATACGAAGTGTCTTGTGCCATTACGGTCCTTGATGTGTGCTTCAAGTCATTTCATGCGGTTCACATGGAGTATCCGCCAGAGTGTGGCCACATTTGGCTGTTGATTCAGAGAGCCCTCTACAATCTCACAACTGAATGGGACAAGGAAGCTGACCTAAAGCACTCATGGATCAAGGCATATAACTGTTAGAAGTGACATGTTTCGTTGAGTTTGTGATTTTTTTCCCCTTGTTTTGCCTTTTTATGGTTTAGTGTTAAACTTTGTTCCAAATTGTATTTTGTCAATTTGTCATTCTGACTTCTCTTCTGATTATATTTGTTTTTCAATTTGTCATTTTGACTTCTGTTTTGACTGTTTAATTTTGGTTTTGTCCATTTGAGTGACCCATACTCAGTGTATCTACATTTACTTTATTTATAAAGGTAATTAACTTTCTGCTACAATGTTCGTTTGCTTTAAATGCGACGTAAATTTCCATAGTACAGATGATCTTATTAGGCACCTCACCATCAGTAATCACAAACTTTCTTTCTTGAGTAGGTTCCAGTGTAAACAGAATGGTTGTAATAGGAGTGATGACTCTCTGAAGAGTTTTCGTGCTCATCTCATTAAAGTTCACAGTAATGATCATAATGTTAATGATCTGGTTCACGACCCACATGTTAATTTAGCAGAAAATGATAACTTGCCAAATGATGTTCAGTATTTAAACAATCATGATGAGGATGTTGAGCCTCAGCAGCTACCTGAGCCCATATTGAACTTGTTTGTTCGTTCAGTGTGTCAGACTGCTGAAGTGCTTGCCGCCAGACTTGGATCGGTACCAAATATGAACCGTGAAAATGTTTCTGTTATTATTTCGCTGGCTTCTGAGTTTTTGCAGTCAGGTTTTGTTAAAATTCTGAAAGACAAAGTTATGGGTTTATTGCATGCTCATGGAAATGTGCAAGATCTTTTTGAAATTCGTAACATGTTTGACATATTGGAAAACCCATTTGAATCAATAGCTACTGAGCACAGGCGTCTACGGTGTGCTGAAGATAGCGGTCATTTCATCAGGCCGGAGTCTTATCTTCTGTGCCATGAGGACAAGTATGTTAAAGTCAATAATAATATGTTGTTAGAACGTAAACCTGTATATGGTCAGTACATTCCCCTTCGTAAAACCCTAAAAGCATTTCTTGAAATTGACGGAATTTTTGAGATTATACAAAGCTATTATGAGGAATGTCAGGCTGATCTTTCCGTGATTAAAAGTTATTTGCAGGGGCAGTTTTGGCAAACTGCTAGGTGTAGGCAGATTCCAGGTAGAATTGTTTTTGTGGTGCATTTTGATTTTGATGACTATCAATTTAACAATTGTGTTAGTTCTCACACCCAGGATGGCTCACTTGGTGCAATGTATGCCTCCATCATGGGCATGCCGCCAGACCTGGCTAGTTGCATAGACAACAAATTATTGGTCACCTTATTTTTGACAAAATATAGGAAAGAGAGTGGTAATATTGTGGCATTCAGACCCGTAATTGACGAAGTAATTTTTCTTACTAACAACGGGCTTGAGCTTAATTTACAATCGGGCCCTACTCGCGTGTATTTTGTCTTTGATCAGATTCGAGCTGATAACAAAGGCGGCAATGAGATTCTTGGGTATGTTGCTGGATTTAGAGCCATTTTTTTTTGTAAAGTGTGAAGGACCATTGTGAAAAAGTGAAGGACCATTCTGTCTCGTATTTTTCTTAGTGGCAACGGTTCCCGCTTATGATTTTCTGGGCTGTGACGATTCTGTCAAATAACTTTCTGAGATATGACTGTTCTGAGAAATAAGTTTCGTAGTAGTGATCATTCTTCCTTCTGAGTTTCGGTGTAGTGAACGATTTTTTCGACTTATCCGGCACATAACGATTCTTCGTTGCGAGGATTCTGTTAAACAACAGTTCTCTCTTATAATTTTCTGTGCGTTGAGGTCCCACGGTCTTTACCACATGTGTCAGTTACTGTTCTTATTTTTCCTGCCTCCTGTTCAACCTTTCCACCTTTCGTCTCACTGAAATCAGATGCCTACGCAAGGAATAATAATAAAAATGTCAGTCAACAATACCAGTCCATACAGATCACAAAGTGCCTTTCAAGAGGTCACATAAGTTGCATACTGCTACAGAAAAAAAATTAAAACATGGTTACTATCAATTTCAATTAATGAAAATAGACAAGAGAAACATTGAAGCCAGTAACAACAGACCATGCAGCTGACAAAGTAACTTCAAAGAGTCATCCTGACAAACGTACGAATACATGGTTGGGTTTATGCTCCACTTTCCTTCACTGCAGAAATAAGTGAACCTCACCTGTTCATCACAATCACTTCCATTAGAAGCTTCACCCTCATCTTCACCGTCACTCTCCTCTCTTTCATCGTTATCTTCAACACCACCTACTTCAAAGCTTCCACTTTTTTGGCTCTTGCAAACATTCGCAATCACAGAAGCTTCACCTTCATCTTCACCATCACTCTCCTCTCTTTCATCGTCATCTTCAACACCTCCTACTTCAAAGCTTCCACTTTTTATGTTCTTGCAAACATTCCCAATCACAACATTGGAGTCCTGGAGAAAAAAAAGATTACCAATTTTAAATTGTGGCGTTTGAAGCTAAAAATAAAAGTAGCACAAAAATTTTAAGTGATGCACTGCACTTCAAGTAGACAGCTTATTGCCACAGTGAGATTGCATCATACCCTCTGGGAAACACTTTTCTTGTTGAATGTGTTCAGAAGCTTTTTATTGGTTTCTAGATTTTGCTTCTCAACTGCCTTTTTGTCCTTTTCGGAAGCTTTCTTCTTCTTGATCACCTTCTGTACATTAATTGAAGATTAGTTCTAAATTGAAAATCAAACTTTCTATTTGCCAAACGTTATACAGTATATAATACCTTCTTAGTTGAAGTGGCTGAGATAGGCACTTTGTCTTTCACCTTAATACCTTCTTTCTCTAGGCTAGAGGAACTGGATGTCTTAAATTTTACAGATATCTGCATTCCCTTCAGAGTGCACCTTTCTCTTCGATGATTTACTGTCAACCTGAAAAGATAAGTTTTAGTATGCAAGTATATAATTTTGGAAAACAAATTGCCTTCAGCTAAAACAAACCGTTGCTTCCTTGGTGTGGCTCTTCTCCTGAATGAGGAAAGCGTCGGCATCAAGGGCAAGGGGCCCATCTGAAAGCCGCTGCGGCTTGCGGAACGCTCTAGTTCCCTCCTCATTATGTGAATCCACAGACGAGTGGAGCAAATCAATGGTGTCTGCAAATGAGGAAAAGTAGTATTATATGAGAGAGGGGCACAGCAGCTAAGAAGGTAAATAACCTCTGTGACACTACATTCAAAATCTACACAAAAAACATGACCCCACCTCCAATACAAAACATTCAAAAAATTATATGAACCGAAATTATTGCATTACATTACCTGCGTATGCGTACACCACACAGCGCTGCAGCTTGGAACCTTCGAGAACGTAATACTTCTTTCTCGGGTCATGGGCATCGCATTTGAAGGGTATCCTCTTGTTGTTTCCCACAATTTCAAAAATTTTACTCAAATGCACTGAGCCCCTTTTCCTTGTAACCTAATTTTCGCAATAAGCGTACATCGTGAAGTGGCTTCTTTCTACGACCTCTTCAAAGGACGCTGATCTTCCCAATCTTCGGTCTCAACGCGCTGCTCTCGTCTCACAACCGTTTGAAGTAACAGTCAACTGGCAGCTTCAAACAGGCAGTATGAAAAATTCCACAATCAATAAAAATACCTTGCAATGCACAGTTAATTAATTGCTGGTCTGCCAACAAATAAATACAATTTTGTTGTGGTCCGAAAACAAAAAATAAAGTATTGACTGCGAACGCAAATGTCTACGTTACTTGCCTTGTAGATCAAGAATGTGGTAGGTACGAAAGATGATACGGGGTAGCCTCACGCGAGGGGTTGAGTGTACACCCTTCAAAACTTGATGCAAAAGTCAGGTGCGGTTCCAAATTTCGCGACGAGCACCGTCACTTGTCTGAAATGTACAACGCTGCACAAGCCACAATACGGGTTGCTGGGATTTGCTGCGGGCCGTAAACCTTCCGTGTGTTGTGTGCTGTTCGTTGTGGCTTGTATTCTACTACCTGCCTTTGGTTCCATCGTACGTGTACAGTTCGGAGTCACTCTGTGAAAACTATGCGGAGGTACGATAAGATAGATTAAAAATTGGTATTGTCACTTAAGCCTCGGCTACTAACCTCACTCGAATACAGCTTCTGCTGCATCTTGTGTAGTGCTTCTGCATTGTTTTTAGTTGGGACAATGTGGAAGGTGCACCTATATACAGCATGGAGGATGACCGAAAATTTTCTAGTAGCGGGTTACCTTAAATTTATGCATGGTTTTGATGTTTGACCTCTATGTCTGTGCTTATTGCTGTCTTTGGACCTGTGATGTTGACTTCCCACTCTTATCTAGACATGTTGTCTCACTGCTGTCATTTTTCATTGCAGTCATGGCTGATGGAAGTCAGCCCAAGAGTCGCACGTCTTTGTGGCGTGAGAAGGCGCAGTCTGTGAATGCCTGCAAGTGCGAATATCATCAGCAAGTGTTCAATGAGTGTGCTAGCAATGTGTGGTGTGATTGTGAATACCATAACAGCGTAGTGGACTGTCAGTGTGGGTACCATTGTGATTCCAATGGAGAGGTGTCAGACTGTTGTGAATACCACTCGGGCATTTCTCAGTCTACATCGAGTCAGCACTGCCACACAGTGTGAGTATATGCGTGATGTAAGTACTTATGTAGAATTAAAGAATGGTTTTCATTAATTCCCTTTGTACCGTAGGAGTCCTTCCAATGCCCAACCTCCGAGGTCTATCCTTAATGTCCAGGTACAAGACGGTCCTCAAGAGCTTTCGAACGGATGGCAAGTATGTTGTTTACCAACAGTTGTGGAATATGAAATACTATCATATTCTGCTTTCACCTCCATGGTTAATATATCCCACACAGCAAATAATATATTATGGAATCATAAAATGTCTGGAAGGTAGCCAGTTCCTGATTTGGATCATGGTCACACATATCTTGTTGCCAAGCTTCATACTGTATTGTCTCCCACATTTATTCATTCATTTTTCTGCTAAAATACTTCTTCCATGTTGCAGGTTCATGCCCTTCGAGAGGATGGTGGTGGCGGTTATGATGATGACAACGGCGACGATGTTGGTGGTGATGATGACGACAATGATGGTGGTGATGACAATGATGATGGTGAAGAAAGCAATAATGAAAATTCTGGCTCTGAAAGTAGTTCGGATGATGAAGATGGAAGTGAAGACCCCCATGACCCCGATGATCCGGATGACCCCCTCTTTGGTGCCAACGGTAGTGATAGCTCAGAATCTGACCCTGATCAAGACATGCGGGAAGGGGCGCAGCATTTTTCCTTGAGAAATGAAAGGTTGGATATGGTTTTGGATGTGGCAGCAGGTCGCACCACCAGGGAAGTTGTTGCTATGGTCATAGCACTGGCCTTGCAAATGAGTTTGAACTATGAAACAGTGGTTATGATTTTCAACATTTTACATTCTACTTTGGCGCTATTCAATCTACCAGTAACCAAGGATCAGTTGTGGAGCTGCCTGAACAGGAATACAGCTGGGATCCGAAAGAATGTCTACTGTTCCAGATGTTTCAAGCTCTTAGGGCGCCTTGAAGTTTTACCAAATCCTGTATTGTGTGACTGTGGATGGACTAAACCGAAGAAGAGAGCGAAGTATTTTATTACGTTAAATGTGAAAAGTCAACTCCAAAACATCCTGAATCTGCCTTTCATGTAGGAGAAGTTGCAATATCCACAGAATCGACAGAAGAGGTCTGCAAACGCCATGGAAGATTTGTTAGATGGTGCTGAATACAAATCGCTAAGACAGTCTGAGCATATGACTCCATTTGACTTCACGTACATATTCAATTTGGATGGCTTTAAAATATTTAAATCTAATACTCAAGCATGGCCTATTTTCATTCGTATTAATGAGCTGCCACCTAACTTGCGCCAGAAATATGTCATCTTGGCTGGAATATGGATGGATCAAGATTATGTTAATTTTCATTTGTTTATGAAAACTTTTATCAAGCAAGCCAACAAATTATCGAGTACAGGAGTTGTGTGGGAGCCGGTTCATGGAATCCAGCAAGTCAGCCGTATCTTCCCGACCTGCTGCTCTGCAGATTCTAATGTAAGGGCTGGCAAGGGCTGGCATTCTTTCCATGGCCCAGTCTTCGGGTTTTTATGGTTGCACATTCTGTGAACACTGAGGGATTAAGCTCGAAGGACATGAAATTTCCTATCCCAGGGACAGTTGTTGGCAGAATTCGAAGGCGCCAAGATGTGGAGTATGTTGAACAAGTTCTTATACCGCCTGCACCCCTCCGTACTGATTTAGGCATAAAAAATCTGATGCAACAAGTTGCAGAAGACCCTCAAATGCGAAGAATACGAGGAGTTATTGGTCCTTCCCAAGTTATGTTGATGTTCTCATTTGACCTAGGCAAAGGCTTTTCTACAGATGACCTGCACCCAATATACTTATAGTGACCCAGTTTCATACAGAACTGCTGTCCCAGGGTATCACAGGTGTCTACCAGATAGGAAAGAATGAAAGGGCTGTCATTACAAGGCGTGTGTTGCAGTCTATAACTCCAAGCCACATTTCAAGAAAACCCCGTTCACTGGAACTGATGGCCATATGGAAGGGTTCTGAATGGCGAAACTGGCTTTCATTCTACGCCATTCCCTGTCTTCAAGGAATTGTGCCAGAAAGGTCTCTTCGTGTTCTGGTGCTATTGTCAAAGGCTGTTTTTTTGCTGTGCAGAGATATCATATCAGAAGCGGACTTACTGGAAGCAGAAAGATGTTTGGAAGAGTATGTACATCAATTTCAGGAGCTGTATGGCCCTGAAAATATGATGTTCAATATTTACATTCTCACCCATATGGTACAGTGTGTCCGTTCCTGGGGAGGCCTTTATGCCCACGGAACTATGCCTTTTGAGTCATGGAATCACAGAATCAGTAAAACTGTTACCTCACCTAAAGGTGCTATTGACCAGACGGCAATGCGCTTCTTAATGCATTCACTTGTGAACAAGATACCTCAAGATAATGACATATCTGATGAAGTCAAAGAAATCATTGCCAAGAAGATACAGAAGTCCAAATTTAATGATGTTAGAGTTGTTAGTGGAGAGTATTTCTTTGGAAAAGAAACTGTGAGAAATGTCACGCAGAGGGAGATGCAAATTTTGACTAAGTTAGGTTTTGAGAGTGTGCGTTTAACTGAATACTATCAGGTTAAAATCAACAATCTTGAGTGTCGCTCTGTTCAGTACATAGGTGAATCCCAATCAAACAGTGCCTATGTACTGCAGTACGGTATTTGATGCATTTCAAACACCGCAAATATTATTAGCTGAGCGATAGTGAAGTGCTGGACCAACTACCTCAAAAATGTTTCGTCTGCGCGTGTCCGTCCAATTTTTCAAGAAAGAATAGTCGTATAAGGCTGAAATTTGGACCACACCTTCTTACTCGCATAGCAGAGTCAACTCCACCTTTGGGGTATCGTAGCTATAGAAGTTTTTCAGATCATTTTTACAGTTGCTCTAAAATACCAAAATCATAAATAAAGACTGCGGAGGCGCAGCCCTCCACTTTCCCCTCTCACGGCAAAACGGTGTCCCTTATTCAAATTTCCCATGCGACCGATCCCCATAGAAAAGGACAAGGAATACAAAAAAGGTAAATACCCCCCCCCCCCTCCCCCGGGGCTCGGGACCATGGATGGCGGCCATCGAAGCATACTCTCGGTACTATCTGGAGAACCGACCCACCTAGTGCGTTGCGGTTTACGGGGCTAGACATCGCAAAGAAAGGGTATTGCGATCGATTGTAGAGGACACCGGGCTCGAGACGACGCACCCCGTCCTCGAAAGCCTCTTTCCATCTCATAACGGTACGGCCATGCGACCTGCAGATTTCGACATTTGCCTTTGCGTGCCGGAGAAAATGGAAGCAAAGGCACCAGACTACACCCACAGCTGACGTGACCACGACCGGGAGAGCCTCTTTCTATTTTTCCCACCACAGCAAACCAGTCTATAGCTGGACGATCAAATACGTTTCGGTTAGACTCCGTTGTTTCATTCGATAACGCTGCACTGTTAGATCGCTAATTGCCTCTCATGGCAGTCGGCGGATTGTACTCGATGTGGCCAATAAACACATGGCACTAGCTGGAAGTTAGTTAGGGCAAAAACTAGCCCAAACACACAGCTAAGTTGTTGAAGAAGCGGACCTGCTCGTGGTGGCAAGTCCGGTTCACGCTTACCTCAGCAAACCAGTCTATAGCTGGACGATCAATTACGTTTCGGTTAGACTCCGTTGTTTCATTCGGTAACGCTGCACTTTCAGATTGATAATTGCCTCTCATGGCAGTCGGCGGATTGTACTCGATGTGGCCAATAAACACATGGCACTAGCTGAAAGTTAGTTAGGGCAAAAACTAGTCCAAACACACGGCTGAGTTGTTGAAGAAGCGGACCTGCTCGCGGCAGCAAGTCCGGTTCTCGCCCACCTCAGCAAACCAGTCTATAGCTGGACGATCAAACACGTTTTCGTTCGACTCTGTTGTCTCATTCGATAACGCTGCACTTTCAGATCGCTAATTGCCTCTCACGGCAGTCGGCGGATTGTACTCGATGTGGCCATTAAACACATGGCTCTAGCAGGAAGTTAGTTAGGGCAAAAACTAGCCCAAACACACATCTGAGTTGTTGAAGAAGCGGACCTGCTCGTGGTGGCAAGTCCGGTTCTCGCTTACCTCAGCAAACCAGTCTATAGCTGGACGATCAAATACGTTTCGGTTAGACTCCGTTGTTTCATTCGGTAACGCTGCACTTTCAGATTAATAATTGCCTCTCATGGCAGTCGGCGGATTGTACTCGATGTGGCCAATAAACACATGGCACTAGCTGGAAGTTAGTTAGGGCAAAAACTAGCCCAAACACACAGCTGAGTTGTTGAAGAAGCGGACCTGATCTTGGTGGCAAGTCCGGTTCTTGCTTACCTCAGCAAACCAGTCTATAGCTGGACGATCAAATACGTTTCGGTTAGACTCCGTTGTTTCATTCGGTAACGCTGCACTTTGAGATCGATAATTGCCTCATATGGCAGTCGGCGGATTGTACTTGATGTGGCCATTAAACACATGGCACTAGCTGGAAGTTAGTTAGGGCAAAAGCTAGTCCAAACACACGGCTGAGTTGTTGAAGAAGCGGACCTGCTCGTCCTGGAAAGTCTGGTTCTCGCTTACCTCAGCAAACCAGTCAATAGCTGGACAATCAAATACGTTTCGGTTAGTCTCCGTTTTTCCATTCCGTAACGCTGCACTTTCAGACTCATATATGCCTCTATAGCAGTCGGCGGATTGTACGCGATGTGGCCAATAAACACATGGCACTAGCTGGAAGTTAGTTAGGGCAAAAACTAGCCCAAACACACAGCTGAGTTGTTAAAGAAGCGGACCTGCTCGTGGCCGCAAGTCTGGTTCTCGCCCATCTCAGCAAACCAGTCTATAGCTGGACGATCAAACACGTTTCCGTTCGACTCTGTTGTCTCATTCGCTAACGCTGCACTTTGAGATCGCTAATTGCCTCTCACGGCAGTCGGCGGATTGTACTCGATTTGGCCATTAAACACATGGCTCTAGCAGGAAGTTAGTAAGGGCAAAAACTAGCCCAAACACACATCTAAGTTGTTGAAGAAGCGGACCTGATCGTGGTGGCAAGTCCGGTTCTCGCTTACCTCAACAAACCAGTCTATAGCTGGACGATCAAATATGTTTCGGTTAGACTCCGTTGTTTCATTCGGTAACGCTGCACTTTCAGATTGATAATTGCCTCTCATGGCAGTCGGCGGATTGTACTCGATGTGGCCAATAAACACATGGCACTAGCAGGAAGTTAGTAACGGCAAAAACTAGCCCAAACACACAGCTGAGTTGTTGAAGAAGCGGACTTGCTCGTGGTGGCAAGTCCGGTTCTCGCCCACCACAGCAAAGCAGTCGTGGTGGCAGCTGGACGATCAAACACGTTTTCGTTCGACTCTGTTGTCTCATTCGATAACGCTGCACTTTCAGATCGATAATTGCCTCTCACGGCAGTCGGCGGATTGTACTCGATGTGGCCATTAAACACATGGCTCTAGCAGAAAGTTAGTTACATCAAAAACTAGCCCAAACACACAGCTGAGTTGTTGAAGAAGCGGACCTGCTCGTCCTGGAAAGTCCGGTTCTCGCTTACCTCAGCAAACCAGTCAATAGCTGGACGATCAAATACGTTTCGGTTAGACTCCGTTGTTTCATTCGGTAACGCTGCACTTTCAGACTGATAATTGCCTCTTATAGCAGTCGGCGGATTGTACTCGATGTGGCCAATAAACACATGGCACTAGCTGGAAGTTAGTTAGGGCAAAAACTAGTCAAAACACACGGCTGAGTTGTTGAAGAAGCGGACCTGCTCGTGGCAGCAAGTCTGGTTCTCGCCCATCTCAGCAAACCAGTCTATAGCTGGACGATCAAACACGTTTCCGTTCGACTCTGTTGTTTTATTCGATAACGCTGCACTTTCAGATCGCTAATTGCCTCTCATGGCAGTCGGCGGATTGTACTCGATGTGGCCAATAAACACATGGCTCTAGCTGGAAGTTAGTTAGGGCAAAAACTAGCTTTAACACACAGCTGAGTTGTTGAAGAAGCGGACCTGATCGTGGTGGCAAGTCCGGTTCTCGCTTACCTCAGCAAACCAGTCTATAGCTGGACGATCAAATATGTTTCGGTTAGACACCGTTCTTTCATTTGGTAACGCTGCACTTTCAGATTAATAATTGCCTTTCATGGCAGTCGGCGGATGGTACCCGATGTGGCCAATAAACACATGGCACTAGCAGGAAGTAAGTTACGGCAAAAACTAGCCCAAACACACACATGAGGTACTGAAGCGGACCTGCTTGTCTTGGAAAGTCCAGTTCTCGCCCACCTCAGCAAACCAGTCTATACCTAGACGATCAAACACGTTTCCGTTCGACTCTGTTGTTTTATGCGATAACGCTGCACTTTCAGATCGATAATTGCCTCTCACGGCAGTCGGCGGATTGTACTCGATGTGGCCATTAAACACATGGCTCTAGCAGGAAGTTAGTAAGGGCAAAAACTAGCCCAAACACACATCTGAGTTGTTGAAGAAGCGGACCTGCTCGTCTTGGAAAGTCCGGTTCTCGCCCACCTCAGCAAACCAGTCTATAGCTGGACGATCAAACACGTTTCCGTTCGACTCTGTTGTTTCATTCGATAACGCTGCACTTTGAGATCGCTAATTGCCTCTCATGGCAGTCGGCGGATTGTACTTGATGTGGCCATTAAACACATGGCACTAGCTGGAAGTTAGTTAGGGCAAAAACTAGCCCAAACACACAGCTGAGTTGTTGAAGAAGCGGACCTGCTCGCGGCAGCAAGTCTGGTTCTCGCCCATCTCAGCAAACCAGTCTATAGCTGGACGATCAAACACGTTTCCGTTCGACTCTGTTGTTTCATTCGCTAACGCTGCACTTTCAGATCGCTAATTGCCTCTCACGGCAGTCGGCGGATTGTACTCGATGTGGCCATTAAACACATGGCTCTAGCAGGAAGTTAGTTAGGGCAAAAACTAGCCCAAACACACAGCTGAGTTGTTGAAGAAGCGGACCTGCTCGTGGTGGCAAGTCCGGTTCTCGCCCAACTTATTAAACCAGTCTGGACGATCAAACTCGTTTCCGTTCGACTCTGTAGTCTCATTCGATAACGCTGCACTTTCAGATCGCTAATCGCCACTCACGGCAGTCGACGGATTGTACTCGATGTGGCCATTAAACACATGGCTCTAGCAGGAAGTTAGTTTCGGCAAAAACTAGCCCAAACACACAGCTGAGTTGTTGAAGAAGCGGACTTGCTCGTGGTGGCAAGTCCGGTTGTCGCCCACCTCAGCAAACCAGTCTGGACGATCAAACACGTTTTCGTTCGACTCTGTTGTCTCATTCGATGACGCTGCACTTTCAGACTGATATTTGCCCTTATAGCAGTCGGCGGATTGTACTCGATGTGGCCAATAAACACATGGCACTAGCTGGAAGTTAGTTAGGGCAAAAACTAGCCCAAACACACAGCTGAGTTGTTGAAGAAGCGGACCTGCTGGTCTTGGAAAGTCCGGTTCTCGCCCACCTCAGCAAACCAGTCTATAGCTGGACGATCAAACACGTTTCCGTTCGACTCTGTTGTTTCATTCGATAACGCTGCACTTTCAGATTAATAATTGCCTTTCATGGCAGTCGGCGGATGGTACTCGATGTGGCCAATAAACACATGGCACTAGCAGGAAGTTAGTTACGGCAAAAACTAGCCCAAACACACACATGAGTTGTTGAAGAAGCGGACCTGCTCGTCTTGGAAAGTCCAGTTCTCGCCCACCTCAGCAAACCAGTCTATAGCTGGACGATCAAACACGTTTCCGTTCGACTCTGTTGTTTCATTCGATAACGCTGCACTTTGAGATCGCTAATTGCCTCTCATGGCAGTCGGCGGATTGTACTCGATGTGGCCATTAAACACATGGCACTAGCTGGAAGTTAGTTAGGGCAAAAACTAGTCCAAACACACAGCTGAGTTGTTGAAGAAGCGGACCTGCTCGCGGCAGCAAGTCTGGTTCTCGCCCATCTCAGCAAACCAGTCTATAGCTGGACGATCAAACACGTTTCCGTTCGACTCTGTTGTTTCATTCGCTAACGCTGCACTTTCAGATCGCTAATTGCCTCTCACGGCAGTCGGCGGATTGTACTCGATGTGGCCATTAAACACATGGCTCTAGCAGGAAGTTAGTAACGGCAAAAAGTAGCCCAAACACACAGCTGAGTTGTTGAAGAAGCGGACCTGCTCGTCTTGGAAAGTCCGGTTCTCGCCCAACTTAGCAAACCAGTCTGGACGATCAAACTCGTTTCCGTTCGACTCTGTAGTCTCATTCGATAACGCTGCACTTTCAGATCGCTAATCGCCACTCACGGCAGTCGACGGATTGTACTCGATGTGGCCATTAAACACATGGCTCTAGCAGGAAGTTAGTTTCGGCAAAAACTAGCCCAAACACACAGCTGAGTTGTTGAAGAAGCGGACTTGCTCGTGGTGGCAAGTCCGGTTCTCGCCTACCTCAGCAAACCAGTCTGGACGATCAAACACGTTTTCGTTCGACTCTGTTGTCTCATTCGATGACGCTGCACTTTCAGATCGATAATTGCCTCTCATAGCAGTCGGCGGATTGTACTCGATGTGGCCAATAAACACATGGCACTAGCTGGAAGTTGGTTAGGGCAAAAACTAGATTACACACACAGCTGAGTTGTTGAAGAAGCGGACCTGCTGGTCTTGGAAGTCCGGTTCTCGCCCACCTCAGCAAACCAGTCTATAGCTGGACGATCAAACACGTTTCCGTTCGACTCTGTTGTCTCATTCGATAACGCTGCACTTTCAGATTAATAATTGCCTTTCATGGCAGTCGGCGGATGGTACTCGATGTGGCCATTAAACACATGGCACTAGCTGGAAGTTAGTTAGGGCAAAAACTAGCCCAAACACACATCTGAGTTGTTGAAGAAGCGGACCTGATCGTGGTGGCAAGTCCGGTTCTCGCTTACCTCAGCAAACCAGTCTATAGCTGGACGATCAAATATGTTTCGGTTAGACTCCGTTGTTTCATTCGGTAACGCTGCACTTTCAGATTGATAATTGCCTCTCATGGCAGTCGGCGGATTGTACTCGATGTGGCCATTAAACACATGGCACTAGCAGGAAGTTAGTTACGGCAAAAACTAGCCCAAACACACACATGAGGTACTGAAGCGGACCTGCTTGTCTTGGAAAGTCCAGTTCTCGCCCACCTCAGCAAACCAGTCTATACCTGGACGATCAAACACGTTTCCGTTCGACTCTGTTGTTTTATTCGATAACGCTGCACTTTCAGATCGATAATTGCCACTCACGGCAGTCGGCGGATTGTACTCGATGTGGCCATTAAACACATGGCTCTAGCAGGAAGTTAGTTAGGGCAAAAACTAGCCCAAACACACATCTGAGTTGTTGAAGAAGCGGACCTGCTCGTCTTGGAAAGTCCGGTTCTCGCCCACCTCAGCAAACCAGTCTATAGCTGGACGATCAAACACGTTTCCGTTCGACTCTGTTGTTTCATTCGATAACGCTGCACTTTGAGATCGCTAATTGCCTCTCATGGCAGTCGGCGGATTGTACTCGATGTGGCCATTAAACACATGGCACTAGCTGGAAGTTAGTTAGGGCAAAAACTAGTCCAAACACACAGCTGAGTTGTTGAAGAAGCGGACCTGCTCGTGGTGGCAAGTCCGGTTCTCGCCCATCTCAGCAAACCAGTCTATAGCTGGACGATCAAACACGTTTCCGTTCGACTCTGTTGTTTCATTCGCTAACGCTGCACTTTCAGATCGCTAATTGCCTCTCACGGCAGTCGGCGGATTGTACTCGATGTGGCCATTAAACACATGGCTCTAGCAGGAAGTTAGTAACGGCAAAAACTAGCCCAAACACACAGCTGAGTTGTTGAAGAAGCGGACCTGCTCGTGGTGGAAAGTCCGGTTCTCGCCCAACTTATTAAACCAGTCTGGACGATCAAACTCGTTTCCGTTCGACTCTGTAGTCTCATTCGATAACGCTGCACTTTCAGATCGCTAATCGCCACTCACGGCAGTCGACGGATTGTACTCGATGTGGCCATTAAACACATGGCTCTAGCAGGAAGTTAGTTTCGGCAAAAACTAGCCCAAACACACAGCTGAGTTGTTGAAGAAGCGGACTTGCTCGTGGTGGCAAGTCCGGTTGTCGCCCACCTCAGCAAACCAGTCTGGACGATCAAACACGTTTTCGTTCGACTCTGTTGTCTCATTCGATAACGCTGCACTTTCAGATCGATAATTGCCTCTCATAGCAGTCGGCGGATTGTACTCGATGTGGCCAATAAACACATGGCACTAGCTGGAAGTTAGTTAGGGCAAAAACTAGCCCAAACACACAGCTGAGTTGTTGAAGAAGCGGACCTGCTGGTCTTGGAAAGTCCGGTTCTCGCCCACCTCAGCAAACCAGTCTATAGCTGGACGATCAAACACGTTTCCGTTCGACTCTGTTGTCTCATTCGATAACGCTGCACTTTCAGATTAATAATTGCCTTTCATGGCAGTCGGCGGATTGTACTCGATGTGGCCAATAAACACATGGCACTAGCAGGAAGTTAGTTACGGCAAAAACTAGCCCAAACACACACATGAGTTGTTGAAGAAGCGGACCTGCTTGTCTTGGAAAGTCCAGTTCTCGCCCACCTCAGCAAACCAGTCTATACCTGGACGATCAAACACGTTTTCGTTCGACTCTGTTGTTTCATTCGATAACGCTGCACTTTGAGATCGCTAATTGCCTCTCATGGCAGTCGGCGGATTGTACTCGATGTGGCCATTAAACACATGGCACTAGCTGGAAGTTAGTTAGGGCAAAAACTAGTCCAAACACACGGCTGAGTTGTTGAAGAAGCGGACCTGCTCGCGGCAGCAAGTCTGGTTCTCGCCCATCTCAGCAAACCAGTCTATAGCTGGACGATCAAACACGTTTCCGTTCGACTCTGTTGTTTCATTCGCTAACGCTGCACTTTCAGATCGCTAATTGCCTCTCACGGCAGTCGGCGGATTGTACTCGATGTGGCCATTAAACACATGGCTCTAGCAGGAAGTTAGTAAGGGCAAAAACTAGCCCAAACACACAGCTGAGTTGTTGAAGAAGCGGACCTGCTCGTGGTGGAAAGTCCGGTTCTCGCCCACCTCAGCAAACCAGTCTATAGCTGGACGATCAAACTCGTTTCCGTTCGACTCTGTTGTCTCATTCGATAACGCTGCACTTTCAGATCGCTAATTGCCTCTCACGGCAGTCGGCGGATTGTACTCGATGTGGCCATTAAACACATGGCTCTAGCAGGAAGTTAGTTTCGGCAAAAACTAGCCCAAACACACAGCTGAGTTGTTGAAGAAGCGGACCTGCTCGTGGTGGCAAGTCCGGTTCTCGCCTACCTCAGCAAACCAGTCTGGACGATCAAACACGTTTTCGTTCGACTCTGTTGTCTCATTCGATAACGCTGCACTTTCAGACTGATATTTGCCCTTATAGCAGTCGGCGGATTGTACTCGATGTGGCCAATAAACACATGGCACTAGCTGGAAGTTAGTTAGGGCAAAAACTAGATTACACACACAGCTGAGTTGTTGAAGAAGCGGACCTGCTCGTCTTGGAAGTCCGGTTCTCGTCCACCTCAGCAAACCAGTCTATAGCTGGACGATCAAACACGTTTCCGTTCGACTCTGTTGTCTCATTCGATAACGCTGCACTTTCAGATCGCTAATTGCCTCTCATGGCAGTCGGCGGATTGTACTCGATGTGGCCATTAAACACATGGCACTAGCTGGAAGTTAGTTAGGGCAAAAACTAGTCCAAACACACAGCTGAGTTGTTGAAGAAGCGGACCTGCTCGTGGCCGCAAGTCCGGTTCTCGCCCACCTCAGCAAACCAGTCTATAGCTGGACGATCAAACACGTTTCCGTTCGACTCTGTTGTTTCATTCGCTAACGCTGCACTTTCAGATCGCTAATTGCCTCTCACGGCAGTCGGCGGATTGTACTCGATGTGGCCATTAAACACATGGCTCTAGCAGGAAGTTAGTTAGGGCAAAAAGTAGCCCAAACACACAGCAGAGTTGTTGAAGAAGCGGACCTGCTCGTCTTGGAAAGTCCGGTTCTCGCCCACCTCAGCAAACCAGTCTATAGCTGGACGATCAAACTCGTTTCCGTTCGACTCTGTAGTCTCATTCGATAACGCTGCACTTTCAGATCGCTAATCGCCACTCACGGCAGTCGACGGATTGTACTCGATGTGGCCATTAACCACATGGCACTAGCAGGAAGTAAGTTACGGCAAAAACTAGCCCAAACACACAGCTGAGTTGTTGAAGAAGCGGACTTGCTCGTGGTGGCAAGTCCGGTTCTCGCCCACCTCAGCAAACCAGTCTGGACGATCAAACACGTTTTCTTTCGACTCTGTTGTCTCATTCGATAACGCTGCACTTTCAGGCTGATATTTGCCCTTATAGCAGTCGGCGGATTGTACTCGATGTGGCCAATAAACACATGGCACTAGCTGGAAGTTAGTTAGGGCAAAAACTAGCCCAAACACACAGCTGAGTTGTTGAAGAAGCGGACCTGCTCGTCTTGGCAAGTCCGGTTCTCGCCCACCTCAGCAAACCAGTCTATAGCTGGACGATCAAACACGTTTCCGTTCGACTCTGTTGTCTCATTCGATAACGCTGCACTTTCAGATCGCTAATTGCCTCTCACGGCAGTCGGCGGATTGTACTCGATGTGGCCAATAAACACATGGCACTAGCTGGAAGTTAGTTAGGGCAAAAACTAGCTTAAACACACAGCTGAGTTGTTGAAGAAGCGGACCTGATCGTGGTGGCAAGTCCGGTTCTCGCTTACCTCAGCAAACCAGTCTATAGCTGGACGATCAAATATGTTTCGGTTAGACTCCGTTGTTTCATTCGGTAACGCTGCACTTTCAGATTAATAATTGCCTTTCATGGCAGTCGGCGGATGGTACTCGATGTGGCCAATAAACACATGGCACTAGCAGGAAGTTAGTTACGGCAAAAACTAGCCCAAACACACACATGAGGTAATGAAGCGGACCTGCTTGTCTTGGAAAGTCCAGTTCTCGCCCACCTCAGCAAACCAGTCTATACCTGGACGATCAAACACGTTTCCGTTCGACTCTGCTGTTTTATTCGATAACGCTGCACTTTCAGATCCCTAATTGCCTCTCACGGCAGTCGGCGGATTGTACTCGATGTGGCCATTAAACACATGGCTCTAGCAGGAAGTTAGTTGGGGCAAAAACTAGCCCAAACACACAAGTTGTTGAAGAAGCGGACCTGCTCGTGGTGGCAAGTCCGGTTCTCGCCCACCTCAGCAAACCAGTCTATAGCTGGACGATCAAACACGTTTCCGTTCGACTCTGTTGTTTCATTCGGTAACGCTGCACTTTCAGATCGCTAATTGCCTCTCACGGCAGTCGGCGGATTGTACTCGATGTGGCCATTAAACACATGGCTCTAGCAGGAAGTTAGTTACGGCAAAAACTAGCCCAAACACACAGCTGAGTTGTTGAAGAAGCGGACCTGCTCGTCATGGAAAGTCCGGTTCTCGCCCACCTCAGCAAACCAGTCTATAGCTGGACGATCAAACACGTTTCCGTTCGACTCTGTTGTCTCATTCGATAACGCTGCACTTTCAGATCGCTAATTGCCTCTCAAGTCGGCGGATTGTACTCGATGTGGCCATTAAACACATGGCAGCTGGAAGTTAGTTAGGGCAAAAACTAGCCCAAACACACATAGTTGTTGAAGAAGCGGACCTGCTCGTGGTGGCAAGTCCGGTTCTCGCCCACCTCAGCAAACCAGTCTATAGCTGGACGATCAAATACGTTTCGGTTAGACTCCGTTGTTTCATTCGGTAACGCTGCACTTTCAGATCGCTAATTGCCTTCAGTCGGCGGATTGTACTCGATGTGGCCAAAACACATGGCACTAGCTGGAAGTTAGTTAGGGCAAAAACTAGCCCACACACAGCTGAGTTGTTGAAGAAGCGGACCTGCTCGTGGTGGCAAGTCCGGTTCTCGCCCACCTCAGCAAACCAGTCTATAGCTGGACGATCAAATACGTTTCGGTTAGACTCTGTTGTTTCATTCGGTAACGCTGCACTTTCAGATCGCTAATTGCCTCTCACGGCAGTCGGCGGATTGTACTCGATGTGGCCATTAAACACATGGCTCTAGCAGGAAGTTAGTTAGGGCAAAAACTAGCCCAAACACACATGAGTTGTTGAAGAAGCGGACCTGCTCGTGGTGGCAAGTCCGGTTCTCGCCCACCTCAGCAAACCAGTCTATAGCTGGACGATCAAATACGTTTCGGTTGGACTCCGTTGTTTCATTCGGTAACGCTGCACTTTCAGATCGCTAATTGCCTCTCATGGCAGTCGGCGGATTGTACTCGATGTGGCCAATAAACACATGGCACTAGCAGGAAGTTAGTTAGGGCAAAAACTAGCCCAAACACACAGCTGAGTTGTTGAAGAAGCGGACCTGCTCGTGGTGGCAAGCGGACCTGCTTGTCTTGGAAAGTCCAGTTCTCGCCCACCTCAGCAAACCAGTCTATAGCCTGGACGATCAAACACGTTTCCGTTCGACTCTGTTGTTTCATTCGATAACGCTGCACTTTCAGATCGCTAATTGCCTCTCACGGCAGTCGGCGGATTGTACTCGATGTGGCCATTAAACACATGGCTCTAGCAGGAAGTTAGTTAGGGCAAAAACTAGCCCAAACACACAGCTGAGTTGTTGAAGAAGCGGACCTGCTCGTGGTGGCAAGTCCGGTTCTCGCCCACCTCAGCAAACCAGTCTATAGCTGGACGATCAAACACGTTTCCGTTCGACTCTGTTGTTTCATTCGATAACGCTGCACTTTCAGATCGCTAATTGCCTCTCACGGCAGTCGGCGGATTGTACTCGATGTGGCCATTAAACACATGGCTCTAGCAGGAAGTTAGTTAGGGCAAAAACTAGCCCAAACACACAGCTGAGTTGTTGAAGAAGCGGACCTGCTCGTCATGGAAAGTCCGGTTCTCGCCCACCTCAGCAAACCAGTCTATAGCTGGACGATCAAACACGTTTCCGTTCGACTCTGTTGTTTCATTCGATAACGCTGCACTTTCAGATCGCTAATTGCCTCTCACGGCAGTCGGCGGATTGTACTCGATGTGGCCATTAAACACATGGCTCTAGCAGGAAGTTAGTTAGGGCAAAAACTAGCCCAAACACACATCTGAGTTGTTGAAGAAGCGGACCTGCTCGTGGTGGCAAGTCCGGTTCTCGCTTACCTCAGCAAACCAGTCTATAGCTGGACGATCAAATATGTTTCGGTTAGACTCCGTTGTTTCATTCGGTAACGCTGCACTTTCAGATCGATAATTGCCTCTCATGGCAGTCGGCGGATTGTACTCGATGTGGCCAATAAACACATGGCACTAGCAGGAAGTTAGTTAGGGCAAAAACTAGCCCAAACACACAGCTGAGTTGTTGAAGAAGCGGACCTGCTCGTGGTGGCAAGTCCGGTTCTCGCCCACCTCAGCAAACCAGTCTATAGCTGGACGATCAAACACGTTTCCGTTCGACTCTGTTGTTTCATTCGATAACGCTGCACTTTCAGATCGATAATTGCCTCTCACGGCAGTCGGCGGATTGTACTCGATGTGGCCATTAAACACATGGCTCTAGCAGGAAGTTAGTTAGGGCAAAAACTAGCCCAAACACACAGCTGAGTTGTTGAAGAAGCGGACCTGCTCGTGGTGGCAAGTCCGGTTCTCGCCCACCTCAGCAAACCAGTCTATAGCTGGACGATCAAACACGTTTCCGTTCGACTCTGTTGTTTCATTCGATAACGCTGCACTTTGAGATCGCTAATTGCCTCTCACGGCAGTCGGCGGATTGTACTCGATGTGGCCATTAAACACATGGCTCTAGCAGGAAGTTAGTTAGGGCAAAAACTAGCCCAAACACACAGCTGAGTTGTTGAAGAAGCGGACCTGCTCGTGGTGGCAAGTCCGGTTCTCGCCCACCTCAGCAAACCAGTCTATAGCTGGACGATCAAATACGTTTCGGTTAGACTCCGTTGTTTCATTCGGTAACGCTGCACTTTCAGACTGATAATTGCCTCTCAAAGCAGTCGGCGGATTGTACTCGATGTGGCCATTAAACACATGGCTCTAGCAGGAAGTTAGTTAGGGCAAAAACTAGCCCAAACACACATCTGAGTTGTTGAAGAAGCGGACCTGCTCGTCATGGAAAGTCCGGTTCTCGCCCACCTCAGCAAACCAGTCTATAGCTGGACGATCAAACACGTTTCCGTTCGACTCTGTTGTTTCATTCGATAACGCTGCACTTTCAGATCGCTAATTGCCTCTCACGGCAGTCGGCGGATTGTACTCGATGTGGCCATTAAACACATGGCTCTAGCAGGAAGTTAGTTAGGGCAAAAACTAGCCCAAACACACATCTGAGTTGTTGAAGAAGCGGACCTGCTCGTGGTGGCAAGTCCGGTTCTCGCTTACCTCAGCAAACCAGTCTATAGCTGGACGATCAAATACGTTTCGCTTAGACTCCGTTGTTTCATTCGGTAACGCTGCACTTTCAGATCGCTAATTGCCTCTCATGGCAGTCGGCGGATTGTACTCGATGTGGCCAATAAACACATGGCACTAGCTGGAAGTTAGTTAGGGCAAAAACTAGCCCAAACACACAGCTGAGTTGTTGAAGAAGCGGACCTGCTCGTGGTGGCAAGTCCGGTTCTCGCTTACCTCAGCAAACCAGTCTATAGCTGGACGATCAAATACGTTTCGGTTAGACTCCGTTGTTTCATTCGGTAACGCTGCACTTTGAGATCGATAATTGCCTCTCATGGCAGTCGGCGGATTGTACTCGATGTGGCCATTAAACACATGGCACTAGCTGGAAGTTAGTTAGGGCAAAAACTAGCCCAAACACACAGCTGAGTTGTTGAAGAAGCGGACCTGCTCGTGGTGGCAAGTCCGGTTCTCGCTTACCTCAGCAAACCAGTCAATAGCTGGACGATCAAATACGTTTCGGTTAGACTCCGTTGTTTCATTCGGTAACGCTGCACTTTCAGATCTCATAATTGCCCTTCATAGCAGTCGGCGGATTGTACTCGATGTGGCCAATAAACACATGGCACTAGCTGGAAGTTAGTTAGGGCAAAAACTAGCCCAAACACACAGCTGAGTTGTTGAAGAAGCGGACCTGCTCGCGGCCGCAAGTCTGGTTCTCGCCCATCTCAGCAAGCCAGTCTATAGCTGGACGATCAAACACGTTTCCGTTCGACTCCGTTGTCTCATTCGCTAACGCTGCACTTTGAGATCGCTAATTGCCTCTCACGGCAGTCGGCGGATTGTACTCGATGTGGCCATTAAACACATGGCTCTAGCTGGAAGTTAGTTAGGGCAAAAACTAGCCCAAACACACATCTGAGTTGTTGAAGAAGCGGACCTGATCGTGGTGGCAAGTCCGGTTCTCGCTTACCTCAGCAAACCAGTCTATAGCTGGACGATCAAATATGTTTCGGTTAGACTCCGTTGTTTCATTCGGTAACGCTGCACTTTCAGATTGATAATTGCCTCTCATGGCAGTCAGCGGATTGTACTCGATGTGGCCAATAAACACATGGCACTAGCAGGAAGTTAGTTACGGCAAAAACTAGCCCAAACACACAGCTGAGTTGTTGAAGAAGCGGACTTGCTCGTGGTGGCAAGTCCGGTTCTCGCCCACCACAGCAAAGCAGTCTGGACGATCAAACACGTTTTCGTTCGACTCTGTTGTCTCATTCGATAACGCTGCACTTTCAGATCGATAATTGCCACTCACGGCAGTCGGCGGATTGTACTCGGTGTGGCCATTAAACACATGGCTCTAGCAGGAAGTTAGTTACATCAAAAACTAGCCCAAACACACAGCTGAGTTGTTGAAGAAGCGGACCTGCTCGTCTTGGAAAGTCCGGTTCTCGCCCACCTCAGCAAACCAGTCTATAGCTGGACAATCAAATACGTTTCGGTTAGTCTCCGTTTTTCCATTCCGTAACGCTGCACTTTCAGACTCATAATTGCCCTTATAGCAGTCGGCGGATTGTACTCGATGTGGCCAATAAACACATGGCACTAGCTGGAAGTTAGTTAGGGCAAAAACTAGCCCAAACACACAGCTGAGTTGTTGAAGAAGCGGACCTGCTCGCGGCCGCAAGTCTGGTTCTCGCCCATCTCAGCAAGCCAGTCTATAGCTGGACGATCAAACACGTTTCCGTTCGACTCTGTTGTCTCATTCGCTAACGCTGCACTTTGAGATCGCTAATTGCCTCTCACGGCAGTCGGCGGATTGTACTCGATGTGGCCATTAAACACATGGCTCTAGCTGGAAGTTAGTAAGGGCAAAAACTAGCCCAAACACACATCTGAGTTGTTGAAGAAGCGGACCTGATCGTGGTGGCAAGTCCGGTTCTCGCTTACCTCAGCAAACCAGTCTATAGCTGGACGATCAAATATGTTTCGGTTAGACTCCGTTGTTTCATTCGGTAACGCTGCACTTTCAGATTGATAATTGCCTCTCATGGCAGTCAGCGGAATTTACTCGATGTGGCCAATAAACACATGGCACTAGCAGGAAGTTAGTAACGGCAAAAACTAGCCCAAACACACAGCTGAGTTGTTGAAGAAGCGGACTTGCTCGTGGTGGCAAGTCCGGTTCTCGCCCACCACAGCAAAGCAGTCTGGACGATCAAACACGTTTTCGTTCGACTCTGTTGTCTCATTCGATAACGCTGCACTTTCAGATCGATAATTGCCACTCACGGCAGTCGGCGGATTGTACTCGATGTGGCCATTAAACACATGGCTCTAGCAGGAAGTTAGTTACATCAAAAACTAGCCCAAACACACAGCTGAGTTGTTGAAGAAGCGGACCTGCTCGTCTTGGAAAGTCCGGTTCTCGCCCACCTCAGCAAACCAGTCTATAGCTGGACGATCAAATACGTTTCGGTTAGACTCCGTTGTTTCATTCGGTAACGCTGCACTTTCAGATTAATAATTGCCTCTCATGGCAGTCGGCGGATTGTACTCGATGTGGCCAATAAACACATGGCACTAGCTGGAAGTTAGTTTGGGCAAAAACTAGCCCAAACACACAGCTTAGTTGTTGAAGAAGCGGACCTGATCTTGGTGGCAAGTCCGGTTCTCGCTTTCCTCAGCAAACCAGTCTATAGCTGGACGATCAAACACGTTTCCGTTCGACTCTGTTGTTTCATCCGATAACGCTGCACTTTGAGATCGCTAATTGCCTCTCAAGGCAGTCGGCGGATTGTACTCGATGTGGCCAATAAACACATGGCACTAGCTGGAAGTTAGTTTGGGCAAAAACTAGCCCAAACACACAGCTTAGTTGTTGAAGAAGCGGACCTGCTCGTGGTGGCAAGTCCGGTTCTCGCTAACCTCAGCAAACCAGTCTATAGCTGGACGATCAAATATGTTTCGGTTAGACTCCGTTGTTTCATTCGGTAACGCTGCACTTTCAGATTGATAAGTGCCGCTCATGGCAGTCGGCGGATTGTACTCGATGTGGCCAATAAACACATGGCCCTAGCTGAGAGTTAGTTAGGGCAAAAACTAGCCCAAACACACAGCTGAGTTGTTGAAGAAGCGGACTTGCTCGTTTTGCAAAGTCCGGTTCTCGCCCACCTCAGCAAACCAGTCAATAGCTGGACAATCAAATACGTTTCGGTTAGTCTCCGTTGTTCCATTCCGTAACGCTGCACTTTCAGACTGATATTTGCCCTTATAGCAGTCGGCGGATTGTACGCGATGTGGCCAATAAACACATGGCACTAGCGGGAAGTTAGTTAGGGCAAAAACTAGCCCAAACACACAGCTGAGTTGTTGAAGAAGCGGACCTGCTTGCGGCAGCAAGTCTGGTTCTCGCCCATCTCAGCAAACCAGTCTATAGCTGGACGATCAAACACGTTTCCGTTCGACTCTGTTGTCTCATCCGATAACGCTGCACTTTGAGATCGCTAATTGCCTCTCACGGCAGTCGGCGTATTGAACTCGATGTGGCCATTAAACACATGGCTCTAGCAGGAAGTTAGTAAGGGCAAAAACTAGCCCAAACACACAGCAGAGTTGTTGAAGAAGCGGACCTGCTCGTCTTGGAAAGTCCGGTTCTCTCCCACCTCAGCAAACCAGTCAATAGCTGGACAATCAAATACGTTTCGGTTAGACTCCGTTGTTCCATTCGGTAACGCTGCACTTTCAGATCGCTAATTGCCTCTCACGGCAGTCGGCGGATTGTATTCCATGTGGCCAATAAACACATGGCACTAGCTGGAAGTTAGTTAGGGCAAAAACTGGTCAAAACACACGGCTGAGTTGTTGAAGAAGTGGACCTGCTCGTGGCAGCAAGTCTGGTTCTCGCCCATCTCAGCAAACCAGTCTATAGCTGGACGATCAAACACGTTTCCGTTCGACTCTGTTGTTTTATTCCATAACGCTGCACTTTTAGATCGATAATTGCCTATCATAGCTGTTGGCGGATCGTACGGATTGTACCGTACGGATTGTACATATAACGTCATAGGATAAATTTTGTCCAGTAAAACGTCCTGTTTAGGAGCGCAACAACTGAGGGAAAATCGGAACCCTTTGATGGGACAAATTGTGTGTTGCATGTTACCGAAGCACAGAGACGTGGTTGTATAAAATTCTGGATTGACTCGCATACCATTTGCTTTCCCCTTATCTGTGTATAAACAGAAAACTTTTTTTTAAGTAAAGTCACTTTTATGAAACTTTGTCTTAGCTTTACGAGGTAGGCGTACGCCAGACCGCGTCGTGGCGTAACAGGATTTGCTCATCGCGAATCACTGTTCCGCTACTGCGCGCCTGCCGTACGCCTACCGTGGCGTGCCGGCAGCTGTCCCCTGACGAGTAAGGATCCTGCGGGCCAATCAGCAGGTCGTTCGCAATGCGGTCGTCACCCTCTGCGCACGAACATGTTCTGGCTTCCTGAAGTGTCATTTCGATATTAATGCCGCTTAACTAGTCCTTACCTACCCTTACCTGCCTGAGCCTAACTTTCGTAATCCTCAAATAACCTAACCGAACGTTACCTACTTTATTCATTGATCCACCCTTTCACAACGGGTGCGTGGCGCGTTTTGACCTCGCCCAAACGACAGATTATACATTTTAGACCACTTGTGAAAATTATCTAAGAAACCGCTTGAGCTGCGGCGCCCCTGACCTGAGATTGACCCTGATATGATGCAAGAAAGCTGTGGTTGAAATTTGAGCTTCAGTTCGCGAGAAATCGAGTTGACAGACACACATACAGAACATATTAGAGCCAGCTTTCGCTTAGCCAACTAGTCTAGAACAACGTCTAAAAAAAAAAACAAGATTCAAAAGTCTTCCTTCTAAAACGAACATTTGAAAATTGCTGTCCTGCCATTTGTGGCAGGGATGGAAAAGTGTGCAGACCCTAAAGCAAACTTACCTTATCCGCCGATGATGCGACTCGTAGAGATAGTGTTAAAAGTGCCACCAAACAGCATTTGAAAGAAACTTCATCCATTCTTTGGGAGCACCTGTGTTGGAAGAAATAAACAGCATGTAAACAGAGTGAAGGAGAAAATCAAAACCATTGCTAACATTGCAGAGCAACATGCAGCCAGAGTAAAGACACCGGCATCAAAGGCTTTGGAGACAAAGATTCGGATTCTTTGTGTAAACTATTGGTGACGGTCGTCGCGGTCCATCCGAGGGGTTTATTGCTCTGATAGGGGTGCCGAGAAACTATCGCCGAAGGTCACCGTGCGAGTCGTCCTCTGTCTTCGACAGCCCTTTTTACTTGTTCTTTGCTCCGTCGTACTACGATGACGTAGAAGCAAAAAAGAACGAGTAATGCGCTAGCCTTGAATGTTAAGACCCCCTTTCAACTCGAAAACCGCGTAACGTAAGAAAATCGTTTACGCGCCGTTTCAATCGCGTGTCGATGTAATTTTGAAAATGGTGTAATTTACCGCTATCTATAGTTTGAGTTTATCGATTTCATGGAATTTAGAGAACGTAGATTACAGAGCGGTTGACTTGTGACCAGCCGCTGGGCCCAGTCATGCATACAGCGTGCTCCGCTGCTGGGCGGCAGCGCTACACACTAAATTCTTCTGTACAATTTCGTCCAGATCTGCGTACGAATTTACGCATACGCAGCTTACGTACTAATTCGTACTTAAATTATGTACAGTTTTGAAGATTTGTTCACAATTGCGTACAATATTGTACATAACGTACGAATTTGGACATAAGCAGCGTACGCGCAAATTCGTGCGCACATCTGTACAAAATTGTACAGAAGCATTTAGCGTGTAGCGGCTAAGTCCTGGGCAAATTGTGAGAGGATTGATAAAATTAAATATTGCTTTAAATTTTTCGATAATTTTTTTCTGAATATAAAACGTTAAAATATGCACTCGAAAACTATTCAAGGCACGGATATGGTATTAAGGGGGTATCAACGGTGTGTGATGTGGATTCGAAATTTGTATTTAAATTTTAATAAAGAGTTCACAAGATATCGGGGTTATTGCACATTTTATAGACCGTAGGGGTCGAGTATTACCGTGTTGGGTCGAGCCGCCGGCAGCGGCTAACAATACGTTCTGTCGCGTTCTCGCGAGTGAGTAATTTGACAATTGGACTCCACGTCTAACAAGGCGAAAGCACGAAGTGCAAAATTTCAGAATCTGGTGAAACTGTGTTTCGCCAATCCTTTGCCTATGCAAGGGGCGGAGGGAGGGAAGCGTAAAATATGGAGTCTCTGACCTCTGCCCCCATGGTGCCAAACAGGTTCTTTTTGCTTCTATGTCAGATACTATTAGGAAACTCCCAAAAATTCCGATAGAAATTCATGTAAGGTACGTGTACACAAAGAACGAGCCTCCCTACGAACGCCATGCGTTCACCCGGACGGTCTTGTTTATATTGCCCTGTCCCTTTCGGAGGAGCATCCCGAGGGGTCCCTCACTCGCGGTCTGTGCGTACAATGACTTCAAGTCATTTGAATGGGTTTGACTTGGGTGACTTTGTGCGACTGCAGCGACTGCATCTCTTGACTTTTGACTTTTTTTTACTTCAACTCTGACTTTTTTGACTTTTTGACTTTTCTTGACTTTAATTCTCACTTTTTTGACTTTTTGAATTTTTTTTTCTGACTTTTTAACAATGTACAATGACTTATCAAAAAAAACTGATTGCAAAGTAACATTTAGTCAACAACGGTGTTTCTGAGGATCTCGGTGTAATGCAACAACTTGCTATGGTTGACAAAACAAATTTATTGAAAATTTGAATACAAGATAAAGAACATTAGTAATGCATGTCACTGCAAATACAATTTTGTTGCCGGATCAGTTACAAAAATACTACCATTACAATAGCTTGGCGGTGGCATGGAAACTTTATAATCTGAAATATTCAAAATGCCATGTTTGACAAAAAATAACTGAGGCATTCTAAACTTAAAAATGTTACACATACATGCCAGGCCCCGAGCTTTAACACCATCCGGAACCTGGGTGGGAGCAGAATTTAATGAATAGCTTTTATTGTTGCCAGTGATATAAACATAACCTAGAATTTGGACGACATGTGATTTTTCAAACACACAAAAATCGCCAATGTCTATATTTGGATATTTACCTAACTTTGTTACTTTAGGTGTATTAACTTGACTTTTTCTTACTACAGGCAATGCCCCCTTAACCCTTTCCAACCGATCACTACTAATGAAATAGCCCTCAGTTTTTAAGAGCCAACAGAGAGTGGTCTTCTGTAAAACAACAACTTTCCCTTCAGAATCTTTAAAACATACAAATCTGGAAGAAGAAGGTATCTCAGACACAGAGTTAAATTTACAGTTATCAGCATTCTGCAAATCAACATCAGATGGAGAGGAAAACGCAGCAAGAATATTTAGAGGCACATCTTCGTCAAAGTCAGATGACAATTCATTATCTTCAAAATCTGCATTCTCTTCATGCTCCTCTTCATCCAAATCTGGGTCTAACTGTGAGCCCAAAGAACACAAGACAGTGGGCAAACAGGTCATTCCAAGTGAAGCTGCTGCCTGTTTGGCATCATCCAGGGCTGCATTGACTGTGGCACTAATTTCTTCATCCCATGGTAACGGCTCAGTTGAAATTTCACTTGATAGAGATTCATCAAGCTGTGCTCTCCTTCACTGTCGGGGGAACACTAGCTTGCTGTCAAATTTCTGGCTTATTTCAAGCAGAAATTCTACTCTTTTTACACGGTGCAACAGGTCAAGCATGGTGTAGTTTACCTTGGTCGATTCCGTTGTTGTCATTGATCTAGTCTTGCCAAAGAACCGCTCACAGAACTGACTATTTAACAATAGCACCAAAAACAAAGAATCATGACTTGTCTCTCTCAGGTGTCGCAGCACTTTCAAAAGCCCATGAGCATTGATTTCTAATCCTATGTACATATTTTGGGTGATAAAATTATCAGAAATATTACATTGATTAGAACTTCTCACCCAATTCCTCCAGACTCTAATGAAAAATAAAGAGTACCACATATTATATACCCTTTCTAGAGGTAACAAAGACACATCCAAAAATGCTTTGTGCACTTTCCTCATGATATCTAAATATGGCAATGTAGCATCACAAGAAGGAACATTCTCTTTCATAACATTAGAAGTCCTTTCACTGCAAATTTTTGTTGTGGCAGTGAAATTCATTTTGTCTTTTGTACATAAGTCATGTTCTGTTAGACCATGCTCAGCTTTACTTTCCTGTCTGATGACAATTTTAAGGTGCGAAAGAGATACCACATGAACACCCATGGGCAACACAATAGATGGTTTCATCATTCTAGTCTTAAACCTATTCAAAAGATGAGGGGTATCTTGGAAAGGGGTGGGGCCATTGGAAGTGTCCGCACAGAACCAAGATTTAAAATTATCTGGAATTACAGGATTTAACGGAAACAATTGTGCTCTCTGCGCTTTAAGACAGCGATTGTCACCATCAGATGACCAAGCAACAACCTCAACGCCTTCAGCAGCAAGCCCTTTGACCATGTGGTCATTGCGCATTGCTACATCTTCAGCCAAAAACTTATTGTCCGTCCCAAAAACAACAAGACAAAAGGATGGAGCTGACAATTGCATGGGTTGAGCCATTACTACATAAGCTATCTTAGCAAGCGCCCCATTTATAATATAGTTTGCCATAACAGCTGCAGAAGTGGCAGGGAATGAGGAAGGGACAGGACAACCATTTCTTAAAGGTAAAGTAGGTCCCACAACCTGATTGGTTCTTAGATCATATTGAAAGGCAGGCTTGATTCCAGTACCATCCTCACTTAAACAAACTTTCATTGGAAGACCACGTTCTAATAAAAATTCTCTGCACTCCTTAAAATAGAAAACACCTTCCTCCACCAGTAAGGAATTGCTAGCCACATACTTTTCTACAACAGAAAGGCACGGGAGAGAATCCTTAGCATTAGCTTGAATGAACTCATAGAACATGCGGCCAGCTGTCAGAAAAGTGTATGCAGCAAACATTTTGATCTCCTCCTCAAACGAATGGCCATTTTTTATTTTTTTTTGCAATTTTGCTCAGCTGCGACAAGAAGGATTTTTAAAAGATAAGACAGATTTTCACGTTTAGAAGTCTTCTTTCCTCTCTTTCAGCAATT
Organism: Megalurothrips usitatus; assembly: GCA_026979955.1. NCBI lineage: Eukaryota > Metazoa > Arthropoda > Insecta > Thysanoptera > Thripidae > Megalurothrips > Megalurothrips usitatus. Next base: position 314,104 of record JAPTSV010000871.1, on the reverse strand, counting down.
AAGTCTTTACAATATGATGACAAGCTACTAATAATATCATCTTTTTGTGCAATAATAGTTTCAATTTAAGACAACAGAGGAAAGTAACCCGTAATCAAAGTTTGACCAGAAATGTGGTGCATTAAAGACCGCCTACATCTCTGCGTACGGGAAAAATACTCTGGATCCTTCTCGCCAGACGTCTTAGTTAGAGGGACTGTATGCATCTGGAAATTACATCCCTCTTCTAAAAATCCTTCTCACCACCACTACCATCACAGAATGAAACTTGGTCTACATCTATGGTTGATGAATCATTGTCAACATCTTCATCTGGCACTTCTCCCCTGCCAGAGTCCTGGGAAAGATTAGCAAACATGGTATCAACAGTCCTATTACTCTGAGTCTGCTTCATATGATTTTCTAGGTGTCTGAACATATTCGAGGCACACCAGGTCTTATTAGCTTCTCTATGAATTGTCTGAGTCTTTTTACAAACGGGACATTGTATCAATGCCTTCCGCCAGGCAGAAGAAGTAACTTCTGTAACTTTTACCTCAATTTGCAGGGATGCTATTTTAGGTACAAAGTGCTTAAGGGTTTTCCTATCTTTACAGTGGTTTGTAAGAATCTTACAAATTGCACTCCTTTCTCTCACTAAATTTAAAGAAGGGGTAGTCAGTTTACTGTCATCTTTAGCGCCAACATCAGAACCCATTGACACTCTTTTAGACTGACTAGGGGACGGACTAGTTTCAGACACATTAAACGAGCTATTCATACTAGAGTAAATTATCTTTGTAGCTAGATTTTTGTTAGTCATCTTGTAGACATACTCTACAATTTTCATAACAAGTTTACGAGTCCCTCGATTAATCTGGAAGTCCTCAGTGTTACAGTCAGGTACATAAAATTTTAAGTTATTCTGCCCCACTTTCTTCACAAGCTTGCCAGATGTCACGAATACTTCCACTGCTTCAATGTCTGATTGATCGAGTTCCTTGAGAGCTATGAAGTTGTTGAATCCCTCCAGCTCCAGCAATCTCTTCATTTCGGAAGGCAGCGCTGTGGAGATAGCCTCTTCAATTGCCGTCCACATTGAAGACAACTGTGGGGGCCCATTCTCCATATGCTCTCTAGCCTCCGCAGCTGGCAATAAAACGGCAGCAGTATCCTGAAAGATTTAAAATAAATTAGGAAATGCAGCAGAACAAGGTAGGCAGGTGGTTCGTAAGGTCGTGTGAGTCCAGTGGACACCGCCTGGAGATAAGCAACAAAATGCTCGACACCTGAAACTGCCCCCCCCCCCCCGGCAGCATGGTCTGCAACAGGGGGCAGTCCCAGTGGGTAGCACGCGTCGGCCGCGACGCGTACCCCCCCCCCCCCCCCCCCCCCCCCCCCCCCGGCGTCGCCTACCGAGGACTACGTCGGCGGACTCGCAAGTAGTATAGCTCCCCTACTCGGACAGGCCGCCATCTTGCTCCCCTATTCGGACAGGCCGCCATCTTGCTCCCCTATTCGGACATCACGTGTCGAAAACGTGCTGTAACCTAACCCAACCCAACCTAAACCTAACCCAAGCCAACCCAACCTAAACCTAACCCAAGCCAACCCAACCTAAACCTAACCCAACCTAACCCAACCCAACCTAAACCTAACCCAGCCTAAACCCAACCTAAACCTAACCCAACCCAACCCAACCTAACCAGCCATAGGCTGATCCGCCCCTCCTCCTATAGGTATTCGTGAAATTCAGATTACGTGGCCACTCAATCTGACATTTCACGAATACCGTTCCTTTTCTCCTATAACCCTCCCTAAACCTAACCCAGCTATGGGCTGAACTCCCATCCTAAAGGTATTCGCGAAATTCGGATTACGTGGCAACTCAATCTGACATTTCGCGAATACCGTTCCTTTTTTTTCCCTTAACCCAACCCAACCTAAGTTTAGTGAGGACGACATTCATCAAAATATAGGATTATAGCCCAATCCTATATTTCCTGAATGGTCTCTCACGAAAATTTTGACAGTGCTTTCCAACGGACCCAAGAGGTACACCTAACCATCGTTAGAATTTTTTTTTATGCGGAAAATTCTGTTCCCCAGGAGGCCTATTTTAAAAACCGCTTTATACGTGTTTACGTAGATACACTATGTTTGAGCCACAAGCCCACTCTTTGCGCATTAGCAGCCGCGCACACCCATGCCTTATCATAGCAGTGCTTATCATGACAGGGTATTTTAATTTGTGGGAGCCGTGCTAGTGCTGGACAGCCCAAATCCTCGGCGTTAATAACGACGGCGTGCTGAACAAGGCCTTGAATTAAACGCCGTTTCTCTTCGCCTTTCACAAAGAGTGTCTTATAAGTGAGACACTTTTCCATCAGTGTGGCTGTGAGGCGGTGGTAGGGAACATCGCCCGCAGACCACTCCATGTTGTGCATGTTGTACTCCACGTATGCATTTGTACGTCGATACTTTTCGGGTATGAGGTTTTCGTCGTACGGTGGCGCAAACAAAACGATAGTCAAGTAATTCTTTGAGGCCGCCGCCTCGTACAACGCGAATTCCTTCACAACGAGTTCGCCATCCTTGCCGCGGAGACACTGAACATCGCACGTAGCGCTAGCCATGTTTGCACTCTGACACGACAACTTAAACTCTCATACATCGTGTGAGATGCGCTTGACTTTATACACGCGACGCGAAAAAACAAAACAAAAACGGCGTAAGTCATATGCTCTCCTCCGGGACTGTGTACGGAGCCGCGCGCGAGAGCGGTGACGCGCAAATCATACGAGAGCCGTTTGTATCTGGGAGGGAGAGCCGGGAGGGAGAGCCGGGCCGTGACGCGCCGGGCTGGAGCTGCGCATGCAGCGACATCTGCCGGCAGCGGGGCAGCCCGGATCTGTGCACGGAGCCGTGCGCTCCGTTTGAATCTGCCGCGGCGAGGGAGAGCCGGGCCGTGACGCGCCGGGCCGGAGCTGCGCGTCAGCGACATCTGCCGAGAGCGGTGCGAACGCAGCAGCGTGCACACCGCCGCCGCCCCCACCCCCTGCTCTGCCGCCGCACCCGCCCTGCAGCCGCCGCACTGCCCTCCCCTACCGCCCCGGCCGCAGCGCCGGGAGAGGGGAGGGGAAGGGGGGGGGGGTGAGCGAAACGAAGCGAAAGGCGATCGCCTGGTAAATCTTATAATTTTAAAATTCGTTATTTTAATAAAAAGTTCATGCTACGTTGAGATTTCCCGTGTGAAAACCCTCAAACGAGAGATAATTATCGTGACCTTCAACCAATTAACGACGATTATCACGTCACGTGATTAATTAGCCCAATCAACGCCTACGAAGCGCTAGTGGCGGGAGCATCACGTGACCTACCCCAACGCCGACGGCGGCGGGGGAGGACGAGCTGAGGCGGCAACGATCGGTCAGTTGGTTGAGTGAGTTCGTGTGGCAAGATGGCTCGTGGCCGCTACATTAAAGATTTACGAAAGATCGAAGTTGTGTGGCCGGAGGATACGGAGAATGTGTTGAAGGAGGTCCCAGAGAAAAGAGAGGTGAAAGAAGAGGGAAAAAAGGAAGTGAAGAAAGGAAAGGTTGCCGACGACGTAATCGATCTGCAGATCAGTGAGGACGATCAGCGCGAGCTTCTTGGCCCGCTCTTCGAGGCGAAGGAGGGGGATGTTTTCGTAAGTACCCACCCTGCGGGGTATTTCTTTACATGCGATTGCTAAGTTTTTACCCCCTTGTGTACATGTTCCGGACCGCGCGGGGCCCCTTTGGGGGGCTCTGCGTTAGTGTGTTCCAACATGGCGGCGTATGCAAGGGGTTAGAAATTTAAAAAATCCTAACCGTTTCTTTTCCAGCGTGGGTCTCGTTCAAGGCCTAAAAATATTTTTATTCATTTGTAGCGTTTCATCATCACGTTCCTATGGTTTCAACTCCAAATTTGGTATCGTATTAAACATCTCATACTGCCGATTTTTTTAAAAATCCCAGTCGTGAGTATGTAACTGCTTGTGTGTGTGTGCCTTGCTCTCTGTACTCTGTGGCTTTCTGCTTGTTCTTTCTGCATGTATTTCGCTATGCTAAAAGCACCCATCCGACGCTCGGGGGACCGTGGGAACCGACGGTCGTTACAGGGTGAGGGGTGAGGCGGGGGAGGTAGCGGCGGCCGTTACGGGCCTCACGAGGAGTGAGGCGGGGCAGGGAGCGCGGACGCATCGGCGGGGCGTTGCGGGGGTGAGGCGGGGAAGGGAGAGCGGACGCAGGGAGGGCCGGAGCGGCGCGGTGGTCGGGGTGCGACGCCGCGCCCACGGGCAGGGTGGTGGACGAGGCCACCGTGTTGGCGGTAGCTGACGGGGTGTGCCGGGCCGTGCGCACGAGCGGCGCGGCGCTGCGGAGGGGGTCGGTGGGTGCGACGGAACGGGGGAGGGTGCTGTGTACCGTACAGCCATAGGTAGTGCGCGCGGGCATACGTCACCTGATAGTACGCATGTGCATGTTTTAGTGCATGCTTTTTTTCTCTATGACATTCTCTCACATTTATTTTTCTCTTTACAGCTGGATCTATTTGTACAAGCAACGGGGGAATTCTGGGCCAGCGGACGTAACACCTGGCCACCCCTGCCTGACACACCCCCGCCCGCCCTTCCACCCCTACCACCAGGGAGCCCCCCGGACATTTATGATGTAAGTTGCATTTTTTACTGTTTTAAATTTTTTTCTTTAGTATCGTGTATTACATGTCGTGTTTTTGTTCCAGGCAGAAACAGTGCCCTGCACATTCTACGACGACATCACGTCATCCCCTGAATTTTCCCCCCTCCCTGTAAGTAGAATTATTTTTCCCTCTGTTTATTTTGCTGTGTAGATGTGATACTAACACGAATCTTTTATTCTCAGAACCCTGCATCAACCTCACCAGAGTGGTGGAAGGACGTGAATTTTTAATTTTTTTTTGTTATTTAGTTTTTTAGAATTTTTTATCAAACTTTTTTTTATTTTTTTTAACTCCCTCTCTGTCTCTGTCTAGTGTCTGTCTCTCTCTGCTGTGTCTCTCTCTGTCTTTTTTAATTAATAAAACTTTAAAGTTTTAACAGTACCCTATGTGTTTTCACTGTACAACTCCTTTTACCCTTAACACGAAGTTCAAGGCTGATTTATTTACGATGACATTTCTCGTCATAAGAATTTTCTTTATCAGGGCGTTTCTCGTCAAACTTTTTTTGTGACATTTCACACCCAAAAGCAATGTGCCTTAAATCAAGATAGAAAGCCGTGCATGGCTGATAGCATGAGACAAAATATTTTATTTAAGTGATGGCATTGTGACTTTAAAGCCAAGTGCCTCAAAGCATAGCTTGCACTCTCAGTATTAAATTTGGACTTTTTAAAACTTCAGATATATCAACTGCACAGTTGAAGAGAGGGTGGAAAAGAATTAAAATGTCTCATAGCGGTAGGGGTATTGACAGCAGTGTAAGGAGTAGAGCGGGGGGGAAGGGAGGGGAGAGACAGTGTGTGCGCGCTGCGCCGCACTGCGGCGCGAGCGCCTCGTGTTCCCCAGCCGTCGCTACACCATCAGACATGTCTCCGTAGGTCCAGGAGTACCGCGGCCGGGATAGGTGCGCGGGGCCATGCCGATCGGGGGTTCGAATCCCGGTCGGAGCCCACGTTTTTTTTAAAGTCATTTCCACCTGCGCCCATGAGGCATGACTAGTGCAGACGTTAGGAATTTTTTGTGCGGAAATCCTTCTCCGGTAGACCTATTTTAAAACCGCATTTCTTTTTAAAATAGAAATCACATGAGTTCAAACACTTTCTTGCGAAGAAAGTCACAGTGATAGCATAATAATTCATCTCTCAACTCTGCTGGAAAATTATCGTCAGAAGTACTGAGCCCATTTGCAAGCAAATTTTCTACATGATCCGTCGCAAGTGACAGCATAGAGTTTTTATTAGTGTAACCTTTCTGTACAAGATAGTCCTTACATTTTTGTAGACTACTTGTCCAAGTAAGATTAGCGTCCATACACATTGCTTGGATATCATGTAGTTTGCGAAGCATGAGTTTTTTGCAACGCATAATATTTTTCCATGAACTGCTTGCCATAGTAATGGATACAGTAGAACTTCTACGTTAAATGCATACACTATTAGATGCATTTTTCCTAGAACTTTTCATAGGTATCACTGTAATGTCTAGCCCTCCAGCTACAAGGGGCTCCATTTTTTCTTCACTTCTAAGCTCATTTACCACATGACTGTGAAATTCATATGAAATGATTTTCTCAAATTCAGTCACGGTCATTCTCACCCATTTATTCATGACTTTCTGCGTAGCTTCAGCCATAAAAATAATATAAGGTGATATCCACTACATCAAGGCCTATCCGTATTACTTTACCAGCGTATTTAATAAGACGGAAATCCTTTTCCATAACAGTACTAGGGTAACGGAACAACCCTGATGGGACTTCCACAGGGTGAATAACGTCCGGCGGCGGCGCGCTGGCAGCGCTGACCGCGGCCGGTGCCGCCTGATAGTACTGCACGTTCGGGAACAGAGTGTTGAACGAGGCGGGGGCGGGGAGATAAGCGGGCCACGGAGGGCCGTAATCACCCGTGTCCGTCCCCGGGGTACCCACTTCGTCCACCACCAACTGTCGGACAAGACCCTCGTAATCCGCATGCCGCTTAGCAGCGGGCACAGGGAAGTTCATCTCGGAAGCACTGCGTTTCTCAGCCATGGTAGAGACGATGCACACACTTGGAGTAAGAACACAAAACTGATACCGATTATATATTTGGCACTGATATTTATATTAAGGCGCCGTCTGCACGCAAAAAAAAATGCTGTGCTGTGATTGGTCTAAAATGCGATTTTAGACCAATGGGAGAACAGCGCGCACCTGCAGACGGCGCCCCGCGCCACCGCCGCCGACAGATGGCGCTGCGCCTACCGGTGCATCTGCGCTCGCACGTGATTGGTCTAAATTATGATTTTAGACCAATGGGAGAGCAGGGAAGCTCCCGGCGCCAAAAACCGGCTCACGGATAAAAGCAGGGCGCTCGCTCCGGAGGGTCATCAGTTGTCGTGTCGTGCTCCAGCAGTCATCTACGTATAGTACCTCGCTCCAGTGTTATTAAACAGTCTTTTTTAAGACTTTCTGCTTCGGCGCTCAAGCTTTGAGCGTCGTGGTATTTATTTTAGTCTTTTTAAAGACTTTTTTATTATGGCTTCTTTCAAGCGTATTCTTGACGAGTGGGATGGCGGGTGTTTTTACACCGACGAGTACTTGTCCGAGGCTTACACCGAGTTCCTCATGGTACTGCTAACCTCCTCGTTGGACCCCTCTGACGCGGAGCGTGCCCGTGCCTTCCTGGAGGCCGGGTACGCTGCGTACCTTTCCGAGCAGTGCGGTAGCGACAGTCAGGCCGACTTAACCTACAAAATGGCTCTAGGTATGGTTGGCGGGGGCGATGCGGCCGAGGGCGATCTGTCCCCGCACACATCTCCGGCCGTACCGGTAGAGCCTGTAGGTGACGCCGCGTCTCGTCCGGGACTGTCCCGCACGCCTTCGGGTGGTGCGCCCCAGCCCGGCCCGTCCGGTGTCGGGAAGCGGGCTCGCGAGGTCGCCGATGAGTCCGTAGTTCAGCCGACAATAGAGATAATACAGTCAACAGAGCGTGAACTTAAACGGTTCAAAACGAAGTTTCGTGAGGAAGTTGGAATTATTCGAGGGTTAGGGGATACCCTACCGACGGTAAGTCTTATGGAGGAGATGTTCAACAGCATGCTACAGCGCCATCAAGAAGCCGTCCAAGCAAAGGATGACGATCGCGTCATTCTTGAGATACAGAATGCTGAGAACCCAGATAATCCACTCTGGTTTAGCATGAGACGCGCAGACCAACTGAATGGCCGTGTGATCATGGACAAACTCTCCAGGGTACTTAACTCGAATCAGTCATTCGTAACTGAGGGGAAACTGAGAATTTCCTACATACACATTCCCACCCCTGAGGCAGGGGGGCGTAACCTGCGAAGGGTGGCGAATGAGAGTACGGAACAGTGGCTGGAACGCATGATTTCTGCTAAGACAATATTTTCCCCCGACAACACACATGACACGATGTGCTTAGCACGTAGTGTCAGCGTGGCTACGGCGAAAGTGAGTGGTATGCAGAACCGTGCCTTTTCACGCCTGAAAGTACCTGGATCAAGCATACAAACAAAAGAAGCTCTGAAGATGTGCGAGATGGCGAACATCGATCCTAACCATGCATGTGGTCTGGATGAGGTCCGTCGTCTCCAGGACGTCTTGACTGACTATCGTTTGTGTGTGTTCACAGACAAGGAAGGAAAAGAATGTGTTTTTAAAGGTCCCTTAGTGTCAGGCCGGAAAAACATTTTCTTGTTGCTTCAAAACCAACACTTCCACGCTATTTTATACCCGTGCCAGGCATTTGGTAGAAAATTTGTTTGTGACACTTGTGTTACGTTTTATAACGATAAGGGCGAACACCGCTGTGAAGGTACATGCTGGCGTTGCCTAGGACTGCACCCACACGGCGATGAGCTCCCTACTATTCGATGCGACGCTTGCAATCACCAGTTTAAAGGTCACGAGTGTTTCGAGACGCATAAGGTAGTAAAATTGCCGCAATCGAAATTCACGAAATGTGAGACTTTTAAGTTCTGCACATTCTGTGAAAAAAGCTATGCTACGTTGCGGGGTAGGAAACATGAGTGCGGTACAGTATACTGTAAATATTGTTGTGAAAACGTGCCTGAGAATCATCTCTGCTACATGAGAAACTGGGAGGAGCGTGAGAAGAAACCCAAGTGGAATTATTGTACTACACAATGCGATCCCCTAGATGACGATAACGAGATTTTTGAGCATAAGCCGAATCTCTTGATTTCGCAATCAGTGTGTGAAAAGTGTTGTGATGTTTCACAGAACGAATACTTCTGTACGGTATGTAAGACACGGCAGCAAATATTTCACAATCTGGATGACTCAAACTTGAACGTTATGAGCCAGTTTCTGAATTACTTGCAGTCGTTTCCTGCTAAGACGGAACTTTTACTCATTGCACATAATGCGAAAGGTTTTGACGGGGTGCACCCAAAAAAGCCGGTTCTCGGACCAAGACGAGAATTATTCTCGGTAGCGTGTTCTCGGAGTTTGTACTCGGAGCGAAAGTATTTTATTCTCGCTAAAACCAAGTACATTTCTTCTCGAATCGAGAGTCGCGTAGATTCGCGTGGAGAATACTCGGCCCGGCTCAACTCCGCTCGGCTCGGACCGGCTCGGCTCGCTGCGCTCCTCGGCACCGCGCCGGACGGACCGAGCTGGCAGAGCGTCAGCGCCGGCAGCTGTGAGATTGGTCTGGTCCGTCGCAGTCCGTCGCCGCGCTGTGTGTGATCGCTCTAAATTTGTTTTGGTGTGGGCTTTCGGTTCGGCAGAATGTCAAACGACGAATTAGCATTACTGCTAAAGGACTACGGCCTTGAACATCTTGAAAAGAAGTGCCGAGGTGAGTTTTCATGAAGTGACGGTGTGAATAACAAACGTGCGGGTTGTGTTGACCGTCCGGTGCATCGCAGTCCGCTAAAACATTTTGCGTTCCACCAGATCTGAAGTTCAGTTTGCGGGCAGTGCTCTCCCTGGATGAGGGAGATCTTGGATTACTGACGGAATTTCCCGGAGAAAAAATATTGCTGCGCTCTCTGATACGCGACAAACGAAAGGTGCGTTCGTGCGTTTGGTAGGTTTGTGGGGTTAGTTTTGTTAGTGTTGGCTTTACGAGCGGTTCTTTTGCAGAACGCGACCGGCTGCGCCGAAAGTGGCGGTAGCAGCAGCGCTAGTGCCAGCAGTAGCAACGGCGGTAGCACTTGCGGCGGCAGCGGCAGCAGTGGCGGCAGCGGCAGCAGTGGCAGCAGCGGCAGCAGTGGCAGCAGCGGCAGCAGTGGCAGCGGTGGCGGCAGTGGTGGCAGTGGCGGTAGCAGCTCCAGTGGCACTACTGACAGCACTACTGACAGCACCACTCCTGTAAGTAACTTATTTTTCTCCGTTGAATGTGCCATGCATCTGAAATTTCATTGTGGATCCACGTGGTTTTCGGAGTAACGTCACCACGGCGTCAGTCCCGCGCCCACGTTGTGTTTTGAACTTCCGTTTTGTGCTTCTTCGGGGTGCCCTATTCACGTCGTTCAGTAACGCGCGCGCTCTTCTCATTGGTGCGTCCCATTTCCGCTTTCAAATTTGTATCCGGCCACTTTCGTTGCGGCTGGGGAATGGTTATCTGTTGACTCCAGAGCAGGCCAAGGCAGGTGTACAAACGATCTGGCAGATATCTCGGCCGCGCACTGGCTCAGTGATAGGGTATTCCAGAGGAGGCCGATGCGGCAGTTAAAATCAAATCTGTTCAGATTGTTATCATTATTTTCTTTAACTTTCAGTTGTCAAGACCCGGAAAAAGGTTGCGGGCGGACCCGCCGGCTGCTGCTGCTGCTTCCAAATTGCAGAAATTTGATGAGGCTGCAAAATTAAGAGAACTGGTAAGGTTTTGAATCACGCATTGTATGTAGTTCATGTCTTTAATGATTGCTTATCTCTAATAACAAAAATCTGTCTCTCTAGAGTTTGGCTGACCTACTCAATGAAGATGAATGTGGTGGGAAGCACATACTAGAGGGCTACACGGCTAGTGTGCAAGCTTATCATGATGATGAAGATGATGATCTAGACGCCCCTATCCTCTCGGAGAGTCAAAGGGACAAAATAACGGAGGTTGTTGTCAGATTCCTCCTAAAACTCACTCAAAATCCTGACCATAAATTTTTCCCTATTCTGACACAGAAAATTGTGCAACTCTTTCCGTGTGAAAGTGAGGTAAGGAATTTCTTTAATTTTAATCATGTTTTTGTACACTATTCTTACAATTATTTTAATGCATCTCCTTGTTTCGCAGGATACTTATTATGTGGCCCCAAGGTCTCAAAATCCCAACCAGATTCATCCGAAAGGCAAAATTCCAAACCGTCTGCGGAATGAAAAGCATCGGCGAAACCTTTTGAAAAGGTTCAACCCTCTGTCAGAACCATCTTCATCTTCACCTGCTTGTCAGCAACACACAAGTGGGAATCTGGAGAAACTACTGAGAACTGGCAAGTGTAGTCTTTTGATGATTTCTTTTGTTTTTTATGTCTTCTGTAATTTGGGTGCCTGCCGATACCTCATGGTCAGCTCCCTTGTGTTGGATGTAAAAGTTGGTCACACTGCTGCCTATTGGCAGACAGCCCTCGACTGCAAATAGTGGGATAGGGGGGTGCATCTTAGTTTCGAATAAACTCACAAGGGGACGGCACCAACCCGTAATTCCCAAAATCGTCGAAAAAAAAATTGTAGCTTCGTCATCATGCCTGTAGACCGACTGAACCAGAAATAGGTGCCAAATTTCATTTTGGCCCGTTTTAAAAAATGTTAAACTTTAAAATATGGCTAAAATGGGCCAAAATGAAAGTTGTCCCAAATATTCATGCAAACACTCGATTCCATGGTTTTTTGGGTCGCTGAACACGAAAATGTCATCCGCGTGACGTTTACACGCATATTATTGCCTCAAATTCGAAAAAAACGCGACAAATTTTAGATACCTCGACCTTACTTTGCGAGAGGCATGTGAGAGGAGAGGTGCGACGACGTCACACTTTTCAGATAAGCGAGTGTTCGAGTAAGGTATCTAAATACGGTGGCATCGTAGTTTTGTCGGATATGCCAACTGTGAATGGAAATAAATGCTTTAAGGGATGCATTGCGTGTTTCGATAAGTGTATAAACACAATATTTGAATTAAAATAATTTGGTTTGACATGGTTTTTTATTAACTGGAGCGCTAACCTGATCAATATTCACTTGCAAAAACAGCCATCTGCAATTGTTTTTAAACAAAATTGACATGTGGTATTCGATATAAGAAAAAATATATACGGAGATTCTGTTATATTTTTTGAGGGAGTTCAAACAATGAATCATACCTTCGTTTTCAAACGACCTAAATTTTTACAGTGTAACAAAATACATTTCTAGACATAATTTGTGTAATAAGTGGAATTTGGGCTAGCATCTTGGGCTGACAAATGTGTCGAAAATAAAATATTAGAATGTCTCTGCATTAATATCGAATGAAGACCATATTGGTTTTTGCATGTAAGAGAACCTCAACATTACAGGAACGTACAATAAAAAATTAAGAAACAACTACTTTACGTTATCTGTATGTGCTGAATTCAGTAATAAAAGCCAATAAATACAATCTGTTCACAAAAGTAATCTACTCAATGTAATCGTAGCACATATGAATTACTTCGAAAAAGTGCTCATGGCATAGGTGCCATGGTGTGTTTAGGTTCTTGGCATGTCTACCAGTGCAGACTATACTAAAAGTTAGAAAATATTCACAGGGTGAAAAATGTGAGAGTGGACGGATTCTCATCATTTCGCTACATATTGCTTAAAAGGTATCGAAATAATGTTTCATGATCTCCAAGTAGACTCCAGTGGTTTTGAACGACTCTCCTCTAGCAACGTACCGAAATCAATCTCACCTCTGGGGCAGCGCAGCTTTAGAGGTTTCGTAGCCAATTTTCTCAAGTGGTCTAAAATTCGACAGCCGCCGATGGGCCAAGGTAGGTGTACGCCATGCCGCCATGCTACAAGCGTGGCTACGGCCGCGTGGAGCGGCACCCGTGCGGCGTTTTACCGTATTATTCGATTTTTTTCGAATCTGAAGCAATAATATGCGTGCAAGCGTTACGTGGATGACATTTTCGTGTTCAGCGACCCAAAAAACCATGGAATCGAGTGTTTGCATGAATATTTGGGACAACTTCCATTTGGCCCATTTTAGCCATATTTTAAAGTTTAACATTTTTTAAAACGGGCCAAAATGAAATTTGGCACTTATTTCTGGTTCAGTCGATCTATAGGCATGATGACGAAGCTACATTTTTTTTTTCGACGATTTTGGGAATTACGGTTGGTGCCGTCCCCTTGTCAGTCTACTCCAGATCTTTCAACTGTCAAGTTCATTTATTTAATCCTCATCACAAATCACCCAGGCCACCACGTGGCAGAACTTATCTCCAACAGGTTATGGGCCCAGTCCCTTAACACCTAAAAAAAAAACTCATCAGACTAAAAACACCTAAAAATTCAACAGACTAAAAACACACTTCTTCGACACCATTGCTGAGAATGCATCACGCATAAAGGCAGGTGACACCTCCAATGTGACAGTGTTAAAGGACAATGCGTCCTATCTCATGTGGTCTTTTGAGATGGACAAGCTGCTCAGTTCAAAGGGTCTTAAGAAAGTTGTGTCTGGAGAAGTCTCCATTGACGATGTTGTACCTGGTCAACAGGACCTGTGGCTAGAGAATGATGCTCAGGCAAGCGTACTGATCATGACCACATGTGCACCGAATGTTAAACAACACCTCTTGACCTGCAACACATCTAAGGAGATGTATGACAAATTGAAGCAAATTTATGAAAAGGATAATGAACATCAAAGGTGTAGCCTCATGGAGAAGCTTTATGCCTATGTTTGGGACCCCACTAAAAACGCAATGGAAAATGTGTCATCGGTACAAAACCTGGCGTACCAACTGAATTGCCTTGATCAACCTGTAAACGAGACAGCAGTTATCACAAAGATAACGCACATCCTTCCGGAGAAATACAGCAACTTTGCAAGTGCCTGGAACCTGCTGCCTGCGGCAGAAAAGTCATTGAACAATTTATTGGCAAGCCTCCAGCAGGAGGAGACTAAAATCGCCTCAAGTGCTGAAGAGACAACAATCAACGCACTGCGGGCCGAAAGGCATAAACCATATGCTAGACCTGCTGGACAGGCTAGACATTATGAGAGAAACCAACAGTATAAAAGTGGCCCTTCAGGGCACAACAGATATCCTAGTGGAAGTGAAAGCCGTAGGTCAAACGGTCCATGCAAACACTGCAGAAAAACAAATCATGCATCTATTAACTGCTACTTCCGGTCGAGGTACTGCAGTATCTGCAACTTCACCAATCATTATCAAAAGGACTGTCGCTATAGAGAACACAAATCAACAAGCAGCAACAAGCCTCACAAAAGAGAGGAGAGAAAGTCCCCTCCACGCACCACAAGGCGTACCGAGAGGGAAAGGGAGTGTAACCTGGCCTCTCAGCCCAAAACAGTTAAAAGCAAGATCATTAAAATCGACAATAGAAACAAAAATGTAAGTAAAACCCCACAGGAAGTGGCATTGACTGCTGACTCCAGCAATTCTGAAAAACCCTCTAACAGCCTAAAAAGACAGCATGTTGTTGAATTTGTCACCGACAGTGGTGCAACAGCACACATGACTAATGATCTAAACATAATATCAAACCCTAAACCAACAAAGACAAACATCAGAATTGCAGAGAAAGACAGATCAATACCATCAACCTATATGGGCACCATTAAAACACCAGAAATTGACCTAAAATCTGTGTACCATGTTCCAGAACTCTCCAGAAACCTTCTCTCCGTAGGGGAGCTGACGGATCTAAATCTAACAGTGCTATTCAACAAAAATGAAGTGAAGGTCGTAGATACCCATTTCAGTGTGCCCGAGAAGCAAATCCTACTGCAGGGCAGCAGAACTGACACCGGGATCTACACCGTGTTTCTCGAGGTGGAGGACTATGAAATTTCTATGCTATCAAACGTAGAGAACAACTTAATAAAATGGCGCAGAAAACTGGGACATTTGAGCCTCTCTAAGATGAAAAAACTACCCAATCTCTGCGACGGCATGACATTTAACATGGGCAACCAAAACTTTGACATGGTATGTCAGGTGTGCATCGAGGCAAAACAAACAAAATTTCCCCACAAAACACAAAGACAGAGAGCAAAGAGAATACTACAAATCATTCACACCGACGTTGGAGGACCAATAAGCCCCCCGACATTTGATGGTAGAAACTACTATGTAGTGTTTGTGGATGATTACTCACACTTCACTTCAGTTTATCTCATGGAGACAAAAAGTGAAGTAGTTGAACACTTAAAAGCATTTATTATGGAATCAGAAAACTTACACAATGTAAAAGCCAGCAAAATAAGATGTGATAATGGAGGAGAGTACATCTCACACAAACTCCAAGGCTGGTGCAGGAGCAAAGGGATAACCCTGGATTACACCATACCCAGGTGTCCACAACTAAATGGAACAGCAGAAAGGATGAACAGATCACTGCTAGAAAGCACCAGAGCTCTCATCTTCGACACAGAAGTAGAACTATCTCTGTGGGGAGAAGCCCTAAAAACCGCCACATACCTGTCCAACAGAAAACCAACAACAACTGTCAATAAACTTCCAGCTGAAATATGGTTCGGCAAAAGACAAGACCTGTCGAATGTACATACCTTCGGGACAATTGCATACAGCAAAAACACAAACTATTTAAAGAAATTGGACAGCCGCTCACAAAAATCAGTGTTTGTCGGGTATGCACCACATGGATACAGATTGTGGGATCCAATCTCAAAAAAGATCTACTTGAGTAGAGATGTGATATTCACTGAACAGCCGGCTGGAAAAATAACAAAAACACCAAACCAAATTGAAATTGTGATGCACAAAAAAGGGGAAAGACAGCTCCATAAAAACCCAGATCAAAATGAACTGCCCAATACACCAGAACACAATCTGGAAAATGAACTGCTCAATACACCAGAACACAATCTGGAAAATGAACTGCTCAATACACCAGAACATAATCTGGAAAATACACAACATGGCTCACGAGAACCCATAAACAACACTCCTGCCCAAAGAAGGCAGGAAACCCCACCAAACATAAGACAAGGGTATAATCTCCGCCCAGCGACGGAAAGAAAATTGCCCAAGAGACTACTGGACTGTGAATTATACCTCTCCAGCGAAGAAGGCACTCTCACGTACAGTGAATGTATTAAAGACCCAAAATGGAGAGAAGCCATTAGAGAGGAAAAAGAGGCACTAATCAGGAACAACGTATGGGATCTAGTACCTGAAACAGATGCCCTAGGAAAAGAAGTAGTCTCAAGCAGATGGGTTCTAAAAGTAAAAGACAATGGTGTATACAAAGCCAGACTAGTAGCAAGAGGCTGTGAGCAGAGAGGAAACATTGACTACAAAGAGATCTACAGCCCAGTGGTGGACACCACCAATCTCAGAGCCATCATTGCCCTTGCATCAAAAAGAAACATGCACCTTAAAACCTTTGATGTCAAGACAGCCTTCCTCAATGGCACACTTGATAAAGAAATATACATAAAAACCCCAGATGGTTTCAATAGTGAAAATCAAGTATGCCTTCTAAGAAAAGCCTTATACGGGCTGAAACAAGCCCCACTGAGATGGCACAAAAGGCTCACTGAATTTCTAAACAGGAAAGGAGTAAGTCAGCTGAAATCAGACAAATGTGTCTTCAAAAATCAAGACAACACTCTTTACCTGGCAATCCACGTCGATGACGGCATCATCATAGGCTCAGACCTGGACGCCATTGACAAGCTCCTCAAAAACCTAAAATCAGAATTTGAAATTAAAATTGAGCAGAATCCAAAATCCTATCTAGGTATGGAAATAAACAAGACTGAAAGAGGAATCATCCTCACACAATCGAACTACACCAAAAAGGTTCTTGAAAAGTATAACATGACAGAAAGCAATCCAGCTTCAACCCCAATGGAACCCTCAGGAATAATATCCCCTGATGAAAGAACCAACCCAAAATATCCATACAGAGAAGTTCTAGGTAGCCTACAGTATCTTGCTTGCAAAACCAGGCCAGACATTGCCTTTGCAGTAAATCATGCCAGCAGATACGTAGAAAACCCAACAGTCCAGAACATAAACAATGTAAAGCGCATTCTAAGATACCTAAATGGATCTATAAATACAGGCATCTGTTACTCCTTGAATGAAGGTAAAGAACTCACTCTTGATGTGTACAGTGATGCAGACTATGCAGGATCCGGCCGAGAAGGAAAACTAAAAAGCACATCAGGCCAAGTGTTCATACTGGCAAATGGTCCGATATCCTGGAATAGTCACAAACAAAGTATAATTGCCACTTCCACAATGGAAGCAGAGTTCATAGCAGCATCAGACTGCACAAAAGAGATAAAATACCTTAAAACATTCATGTCAGAGCTAACAGGAAAAGCACCCCAAACCACTTTGTACGTGGATAACACAAGCTCCATAAAGCTGATCAAATCAGGCCAGATGAACAATCGCAAAAGCAAACACATTGACGTGCGTTACTTCTTCATATGCGAAGCTTATGACGAAGGAGCATTCCAACTAAAATACTGCCCATCCGGTGAGCAGTTAGCCGATATCCTAACCAAACCCCTCCAACACGTAAAATTTGAGAAATTCAAAAATCTCTTGTGCAAGACACTTTAAGTCACAAAGTAAAACTCAAGTGCTTCAAAGCACTACTAACTTTAGGTTTCGACTTGTTTGTCAACAAGCTAAACCACCAAAACTCCGCCGAAGCCATAGGCAACAGCATGCCAATTTTAGGGGGGTGTGTTGGATGTAAAAGTTGGTCACACTGCTGCCTATTGGCAGACAGCCCTCGACTGCAAATAGTGGGATAGGGGGGTGCATCTTAGTTTTGAATAAACTCAGTCTACTCCAGATCTTCCAACTGTCAAGTTCATTTATTTAATCCTCATCACAAATCACCCAGGCCACCACGTGGCAGAACTTATCTCCAACACCTTGGTCATGTCTCAAATGAAAGTTCCTTGGCCACCAGTAGCGACCATCTAGCTTGATTCTGTGTGGTGTTAGAAGGGTTTGCCATGGACTCAGAACTTGACTGATTACTTTGTAATGATTTATATTGTCAATAAGTAAATAGATGCAATTGAAAAATTACTAACTCTCTTGACATGAGTTCATATGGTAGTGGATTATTGGGCCTTTGTGTTTATTTGTGCTTCGAAGCTGCACTATTCAGTGTTCTTACAGCCTCCGTTTTATATGTTTTTGATGGTTGGTTGTGTTCTGCTTGTAATATTCATTGTATGCATAGTGGTCTTTCCTGTTGGTTTTAAACTTTAGATCTGTGTTCATAAAATATCATTGGTCACTATTATGACTCTATTAGCACATTTCAGAAAATTGATGGGGTCCTACGTTTATTTACTTCTTAGCCAGCCACCAAAATTAAAACATTCTTGTGTGGTATTGCCACTCTGAATTTTAAAATGTCACATCTTCTACCTGCAAACCTGTGTGTTAATTTCTTATTTTTCAGCTGTCACAGAAGAGGTTCGAGCTGCAGCCAGGTGGCTGGCTAACGGTCGGTCGCCGTGGCCTCTTGTGATTTCTAAATGGAAGCTGACTGCGCCTCTACGATTCCGTATGGTTTTCGCCGACAATGATGTGTTCATAAACAATTACATTAACGAGTACACTATTCTGGCCCATAAATCTGGCCACGAGCTGGTAAGTCATGTTACAGAGATACAATGTTTTGTATGTCACATGTATGAGGTCAAGTTTGAAGTTGTCAACTTGAGAATCTTAATTGTTTTTTTTTTGTTTTGTTTGTAGATTTTGGAAGATTTCAAACTTCTGGGAGAGGAAGCTGCTTCGAAATTGCTGGAAAACTGGAATGTTTTTGTCAGAAAATTATTTGCCATTGCTAGCCGTGACGTGAAGGATAAGAGCATCAAGCAACTGGTAGCTGAGGCTAAAGTAATTCCACAAACATCAGTCAATCAAAGTGAGCATTTTGAGATTATGTCAGTTGTAGATTTCTTACATGTGATTTGTTAACTGAACCAATATTTCCATTGACTTGCAGATAAACTTGCCAGCATTATATTGGAAATCCTTCCCCACATTAGGCCCAATCATTTTTTTATGGAAAAAAATCAGCAAGTAAAGGCCACGGTGGACATTGTTAAGAACAGTTATTTGTTGACAGTAGAGGTAAATTTCATTTAGTCACTACTTCATTGAATGTGCGCATTTAATAACAGTATTTTACAGTTGTCAAACTTTATATTTACAGAAAGAAACTGATATTGTCCAGGCATTGAAGGCAAGGCGGGAAGCTTTAAGTACAGGCTCTGGGGGTGGTCAGCCACTGATTGTGTTGGTGAAAACAGAAGCAAGGATTACGTCGGTTCATGTGTCTGTTGCCACTTTACGTTTCAAGTTGGACTCAGTCGTTGAAGCCATTGATGTCTTTTTCAAATGTTTTCATGTGCTGCACATCAATTACCCGCCACAAAGCAGGCACATTTTGACCTTCCTGCAGTTGGCTGTTTATGATTTTAGAACTCAGTGGGACGCGGACGTCCAACACAGCTGGATCAAAGCTTGCAAGTGTTAAATATCATGTTAAATCTCATAAACTTCTTTTCTTTGTTTCTTGATGTGTTATTGAGTCTAGTCAGAGTAGTCTAGTTCTAAAGACCCTGTATGTTTTTCACGGTCTAATTTCAGACTTCTGTCTTTTGTTTTGTTGTACTGTATTGATAGATTTATATTAAAGATAGATAGCATCTTCAATATGTTTGTTTGTTCGGTTTGTGAGGAGACACAAGCTTCTATTAATGACTTGAGTACACATCTATTATTTTTTCATCAGCGTCTGCAGAGTGACAAATTTTTGTGCTATTACTGTAAAAATACTTTTTCATCAATTTTTGCATTTAAGAGACATCTGGCCAAACGCCATAGTCAAGGTGGGCCGGTTGTTAATGAAGTAAATCATGTGCCTCATGCTGAGCATGTTGCTGTTGAGGTGGAAGTGGATGACCCGGAGCCTGTTTTGATTGATGACTTGAACGACAATGACAGGTTCACGCTTAATTATTTCGTAGAAAATCTTTACAGTGATGCTCAGCTTTATATTGCACAGCTGTACTCTCTTCCAAATGTTAGTCGTAAGCTAGTTGATGAAGTTGTTTGTGGAACCTCAGAGCTCTTAGCAAATTCAGTTAGAAATCTCCGTGACAATGTTTTTAGCTTCATATCAACTTTTAATGATTTGCCTGAAAATTATGCTAATGATATTGTTAAGCTTCAAAATATGTTTGACACATTAGAGAATCCTTTTGAATATATGAACTCTGAACATAAACGTTTTCAAGCTTTGTCTTCAAGTGGATGTTACATTCCGCCTGTTAAGTTTGAAATGGGGCACGTAGATGCATATGAGAAGTCACCTGATGGTACTCTCGTGTTAGTTCAGAAGCCTGTTTACGGCCAAATGGTTCCGTTGCGACATGTTTTGAAGAAGTTTTTGGAATTACCTGGAATGCTTGATAATATTAATGAGTATGTTAATGCTCTTCATGATGGAAAAATTATGAACTTTGTTCAAGGTGAGCTGTGGAGTGATCTTCGAGTTAAATTTGATCAGGAGGGTAAGTTTGTCCTTCCTATTCACTTAGAATATGATGACTACGGACCGGACAATGCCCTAGGGTCTCATAGGACTGATCACTCTACGGGTGCCCTTTATGCATCAATCCCTTGTTTACCCCCCGAGTTACAGTCGTGCCTTGGCAACATGTTTTTAGCCCGTCCCGACACGTTTCGGTGGAAACGGACAGGAGCCGGGCTAATAGTCTGATGCCGACTGTTCGTTCGGGCGGACGTGTGTGCGCAGACTTATCGTTGACGGAGGAAGTTCAAATTTGAAGGGTAGACTTCTTTTGTGGAGTAAAGAAACGTACGGTGGTCACAATTTCAAAATGTTGTCCCGTTTCTGTTTTATGAGAATTGTTTGCTTTGTTAGGTTAGGGTTGGCCGCTGCGTGTGGTGCGCCTGCAAGGCGCACTCCGTCGCGAGTCGGGACGGGCTGAGGTTAGCGATTTTAATCGTTACAAAAATGAATACCACCGGACACATCTCGAGTGACTTCAGGCGGGGGCCAGAGGCCCCCGCAAACGCCGCCGGCAGGCCAAGCTGGCCAAGTCCCCCTGTCGAACCGAGGTGTCGGTGGAGCGGAGCGGAACCGGCACCGAGGTTCGACGGAGGGACGGGCCAGCTTGTTATTTACAACTTTTGAGTCAAAGTTCAGAAAAAAGTTTGGTAATCGTATGGCATTTGCATGCTCTATAAATGAAATTAAGTTTTTAGAGGAATCTGGTGTCTTAGTTAATGTTGATGGTCGGGTATTGAATGTTTATTTTTGCTGTTCTCTAATTATTGCTGATAACTTAGGGTCCCCTTATCAACAAATGCAGGGTCCCTGTCCCTACCTCCCGCCCCCCTTCCCCTTCGGCGCCCCGCCGTTCCCCTCTGTGTGGCAGTACCCTCCTTGGTTCTGGTATGGACCATGGGGCCAGTGGAACCCGCAGAATCTGAACGAGGGCACCACCCCTAAAATTCCCCAGGATCAATTCCCTGACTCTAAATTTGAGTCGCCACCAGACGCCGACCCGTCTGACTCGGTGTGTGTGTTATGTAGTGGCAGCCATAACGCCCTCGAGTGCCCTATTGCAAGCGCCTTGACTCCTCAGCCAGCAGCACCACGCGCTGCAGTGCTCAGTGAGCCCCCGCCAGGCGCTGCCTGTTTGCAGGTAACTTGTGATGTGCCCCCCTCGCTCTCCTCCCCCCTGCCGGCTGACGACGTAGAGGAGCCAAAGCCGAAACCGAGACCGCCACGCAGCGTGCGCGCGTGCAGGCGATCCCGACGCACGGCCGGCCCTCCGTCCTCTGCCTCCAGCACACCTCCCCCACCTCCCCCTACCACACACCCGCCGCTCCTGAGGCCCTTAGCCCCAGCCGCTGCTGCCCCCGCCTCGGCTGCTTATCAGGCCGCCGCCGCCCCCGGCAAGCCCCCCGAGGCGCACGCGCTACCGGCGTCCTGCCCCCTTCGCGTCCCCCCTGTCAGCGCCCTCCGTGTCCGGATGAAGTTTCCTTTCGGCACCGTGACGGGCCAGCTGGACACTGGGTCCACGTTCTCCATCCTCCATGCGCGCTGCGCCCCGCCCTCCGAGGTGGACCCCACTCACCTCCCCTTCAAGCAGCTCCCATGTGCCCGAGGTGCACCAATCACTCTGTCTGGGATTTACACCGCCACGGTGAGAGCCAACGGTGCCACTGTCATGCACCCGTTCCTTGTCAGCCCAGGCACGTGCTCCGATCTGTTAATTGGCTTAGATTGGCATTTTGCGACCAAGTCTGAATTGCGCTTTAGCAATAACAAATATTCTATGGAAACCGCTGGCTGCACGCGCCCCGGCTCGGATTCCCTGCCGCCGCCCCAACCCGCCCCGGAGTGGCCGGAGGCCCCGGTGGTCTACGCGGTTGGCCCGGCGAAGGCTCCCTCTCAGCCCCGGCCCCGCCGCCCTCCGCCCGCCCGGCCCCGCCGCCCTCCGCCCGCCCGGCCCCGCCGCCCTCCGCCCGCCCGGCCCCGCCCGGCGTGCGCGCGTTCCAAATTCAGCCAGACAGGCTCTTCGCGGACATTGCACCCGCCGCGGCCCACAGCCGCGTCCCTGATCTCGTCCCCGCTGGCGCCTCCGCGCTGCCGGCCGACATCCTCGCCGCCTCCCTGCAGGCCGTCCCGCTCCAGTCTGTCCCCATCCCTGCCCCCGGGCAGGAGGACGCAGAGATCGAGGCTCTCCAGGAGCCCCTCCTGGGCGCGGACCCCGCAGACAGCCGAGTTCCTTGACTCCAGCTTATCAGCCGGACTGTGTGCACAAGGAGTAGGCCCCCCCGCCCCCTGTGTGCCCGCACGGCCGCCCTGTCTGCCCCGCAGAGGGCCACGGCTGCCTCCTCGCGGGCCGCTTTGCTGCGGCACCGAGTGAGCGCCTGTATCACTTCTTTTAGCCTTCCCCGCGAAAGAACGAGTCTGATAGTCGCGCACAAACGCCGACTGTCGACGCCGTCCGCCGGATGTGGCAACCTTAGATGTTAAGTTCCCTTCTTTTGGGCTACGCGTTAAAGCGAAGCGCACCTGCGCCGCACGCATGAAGTCAAAAGCAAGCTGTTCATTTTATTGCAGCAGCCGTGCTGTAGTGTTTACACGCCCCCTCACGGGTAGAGATGTTGCGGACCGGCCAGCCTGGAACCACGGAGCCCCGCCCCGCTCCTCCCCGTAGATTCCGACTCTGGCTTCGCCGAGTCGCCCGGCCGTTGTGTTATCACGGCCCTCTTTTACTGACATTTGACTGCTCGAGCTCGACACGACTTTTGACTACTCATACTACTTTTATTGGCTTAAATCACCGAACACGCGCCCTCTCACGTGCGTTTCCTTCATTTCATGGCCTTATAATTTCAAATTATCAATTTTAGTTTTCTTGTTCGGCCTGATAATGGGTGATTTAATTGGATTCTGTCGCGATTGGCGTTTCCTGTGTGTTTTTTTGCCTTTTGCTTTCTCATTTACGTTCCCACTGCGGACGCTCTTTTACATTTATTTTTGATCGGCGCTCTGCTGTTTCCGTTCACTGTATCGGCCCCCTCGGCCCTAGTTCGAGTGAACTCTGTGGCACGCCTCGTAGCGCGCCATGGCTCTCTCCCGCGCCCAGCTACGCAAAAGATTGGCTGGCCTAGCCGACACCTGGATGGCGTTGCCTCCCCGACGCTGTTCCTCAACGTGAGAGTCACTCCCCTCACCGGAACGCTGCCTACGGCCGCCACCCCCACCTGCAGACGCACAGCGTCATGCCGCGTGCCACCGCGATGTTCGAGTAGCTACCCCAGCGCCGTTGGCCAACCCGCCCCGGAGCATGAAGCCGCCACGCCGCGCCTAAGCATGACGGACACGTCGCGTAGCCCTCCACGGACACCGCCAGCGCCGGCCCCCTCGCTGCTGGACAGCGCCAGCCGTCCGCCGACCTGCTGGCCCCACTGCCTTCCCGTCGCTGCTGGACGTCAACTCCTGCCGATTCCCTGTTTTGCAGTCCTGATAGGACGCGCCGCTGGGATCACCGACGATAGAAGCTAAGTTTCAGTGTTGCGGTTTGCCTACCGGCGCCTCACGCCAACCCACAGTCAGTGTGACACGTCGTTCGCGCGAACTCTTTCTTTTCCTCAATTTTGCGCTCTGCGCGTAGTCGAGTGACCGGAGGCCCCGGGTACCTTCATGGCCCGTGCACGCCCCGCATCCTTAACAATTTTACCCTATTTTCTAAATTTCACTTCGACTTTCTTCTAAATTTATTGTACGTGCGCCACTACTGCTGGATGGTCCGTTTCGCCCTAGCACGCAAGCCCTTAACTGGCTCTTTCTCTCTCCCGGTGTAATTTTAAGTTAGTTTTAAGCTCAATTTTGAATGCAACCTTCTTAAATTTTTCCCGGTCGTGTGCACATTAAACGCTTCCGTTACGGTACAAACCTCATATTTCTTGTAATGTTTCATTCTACTTTGGCAACGTACGCTACTTTGTAACTTAAGTTTACCGCCAATACTGCACAGCATGCTTTGATTGCCAGGTGTCAACTATCGACTCGCTTCACCGTCGGTGGCCTTGCGATTTTCGCCCGCTTCGCGGCGGCCCGCACCGCGCCGCTCCGCTCCGCCCGACCCTGCCACGCACCGCACGAGCCGAGCCAAGCTTCTCCGGGTGTCGCCCACGATGCCGACTGAATATTCGCCGTGGCCACCCCGCAGCGGGCAGCCCTGCAGCCCCGCCGGGCCCCGCCCCCTCGCAAGCCCTGCCCGAGCGCCGCCAGCCCCGGCGCGCCTCGCTATCTGCCGGGCGCTGCCGCCGGCCCCGGCCCGCTCATCACCATCGCTCTCCCGCCCCGCGGGCAGACCACCTCAACGTCGCACCTCTATGGTCTCCGACATGCGAACTTTCTGCTACCCGCCTTGCGAGGACGCTCAATCTACCTGAACTAGGCTGCGCCGCTCGTCGGCATACGTGTGTGTGTGTGTGTGTGCAGCGTGTCCGCGTGGACGCGTGACGCGCCGGTCGCGTGGTCCCCGTTGCGTGGCCTCTCTCGTTTGGCCCCGACTGACCGTGTCGTCACCTGGTCATTTTAATTATTCCTTTGTTTCCAATCACCAATGTTCACCAAACAGACACATCTCGATGTTATGCGCTAATTAACAAATGTGAATGTTTCTCCGTATTCCTTAACTGCGTACCTCTTACTTTTTTGTACCGCATCAGTATGTACCTTTATTTCCTTCAATGGCACCAGTGTAACCACCGAATTATATATTCCTCCTCTGTGTTCTTGCCTCCCCCCGCTTGCCACCACCATGTACACCTTGAACGAAGTGTTTCACCCAAGCCTCATTTTAGCGTCCATGTTGACATTTACCGCTTTTCTTAATTTTTCAAAATTCTCGTTTAACGTTAATTACGGCCCGAGGACGGGCCTTTCCGGGTGTCGCCCATGTTGTGGCTGGCGCACACGTACGCCCGTCCCGCGCTTATCAATCGTCTGACCCATGCACGCCTAGCATCCGCTGTAGCGCAGCTTGCGTGGGAACCACAAATAATGTTTAACGCCCCTCAGGCCTATCAAGGGATTGGGGCAGGACGTCTGGCACTGATAACACGCAGATACGCCCTTGCCCCCACCCTTCAATCTGACTGGAGCACCCATCGCTTGGGCCCTCAGCCCGCTCCAGTCAGCGCAGTTCACACCGAGAGCTTGGGCGAGGCACATCGGCCATGGTACGACGGAGGAAGCCGGAGGGGTAAGTGGACGGACACAGAGTGTGAGTGCCACGAGCCAATCAATAAACCCTACTACTATGAACTTCTAAGTAAATTCGCTGATTATCACTCGCATAGCAAGCGCCACTCGAGAAAGAACCAAATATCCCAGGGCCAGACAACAGTTGTCTTCAAAACTGTTCCTGGAATTTGTATGCATCGGAGATGCTATGCTGTTCTCGGTATTCGGGTGAAATTGTGGGAGATCTTGTACCTGAAAAAAATAGGGTATGGAAATTGTATTTAATTATTAGAGAGATTGTTGACATTGTGACTGCTCCATATTTTCAAGATGGTGTGGATATATATTTGGGTGCTTTAGTGCAAGAACACCACGAGCTTTATTTGCTTTTCTTTGGTACTTTGAAGCCAAAACACCACTTTATGACTCACATGGCTGGACTTATGAAAAGGAATGGTCCATTAATTGTATGTTCTTCTCTTATGTGCGAAAGGAACCATCGCAAAGGTAAACTTTATGGCAAAGCCTGTAATTCAAGAGTTAATTGGCCATTTTCAGTTGCTGTTAAATATCAGCTTTCTTTGTGTGAACGACTTATGCGGAAGGATGACCATTGCTCTAGACTTATTGCAACTTCAGGTGTGTCTCAAATTTGTGTTCAAAACCTTTTCAATAATTATCATGACATTGCTGATTTTCTTCCCTATGACATTTGCGATGTTGTAACTGTAGCAAAGACTTCTGTTATTTTTGGAACATTATATTGTATCAATTCTGTGTTAGTTATGGAGGTTGGTGACCTGCTACCTGTATTTGGGAAAGTGGTTCGTATAATTGTGCAAGACAGTAGATCCGTTGCTTTTATTGTTTCTATTCTTGAAACTGTGACATACAATGATCATGTTTCTTCTTATGTGGTTAAACCTACTGAAAAATTTTCTGTCGTGCATCACAGGGAACTGCTTTACCATGTTCCGTTGTGGGAAAGGGAATTTTCGGGCTCAAATGTAGTGACTCTCAAGCATGTTTTGTAAGAAATGCCTTTTTTTTATTTCTATTACCAATAAACATTGTTACAAACAACCAGATGCCTCCTCTTTGGTTTGTCATTCCTCTTCCCCATATACCAACCGTTAACCAGAGAGATCGGGTTTCTAAATATGGTGCCTAGGCGCACCATGGTTCCACTAGCGGTGGTAACTTCAGCCCAGATGACTTTCATCCTGTGAACGGCATCTAGCTGCTTCTATGCCATTCGCTGAGCGTAGTTACAACCCGTGCGAGATGAATGAGTGGTTCATGTTACCCCCGATGGTAACTAGTAAGCATAAGGGCCTCCTCTCTTCGAGGTAAAAATGTTCTCAATTTCGTCAAGAACATGGTCTCCGGCACGACGGGGCAGATACTTTTGAGTTTCTGAGTACAAACCAGACCGAGACCAGTACATGGAGAGTGTTGAGTACAGTCTAGTATCGACGCAAGAAAAACAATTCTCAAATCAAGTAGAAATGTCAAGAACAATGCAAGATCTGAGATCAAATTAGCGTCGATTGGCCAGAGCGTTCTTCGAGAACATTTTTCCGAGGGGTTGATAACTCCCAGTTTGGGTGTACACACGATTACCAAGGGGTAGTGACTGCCGGTGATTACGAGGGATTACGAGCGATTACCGGTGATTACCAATGATTACCGCGGATTACCAATGATTACCGCGGATTACCAGTGATTACCGGATGATTACCAGTGATACCGGATGATTACCAGTGATTACCGGATGATTACCAGTGATTACCGGATGATTACCAGTGATTACCGGATGATTACCAAAGATTACCATTGATTACCGTTTGATTACCGTCGATTACAAGAAAATTTGTCCGATTCTGTAATATAATACCTCTCTGGCGTTGGTACCGTTCGGTTTTGATTTTAGCAGCCTATGATCCCTTTAAAGCAAAAACGTAGCTCGTCGCGCTAAGCGACAGTGTGCCGTAAAGGGTAGGCAGCCCACCCTAAACGCCGCCACCGAGCCAGCCATGGCATTGGGCGGGTCCGGGTGTAGGCTGGTCTGGGCGCTCGGTGCAGGGTTGGACTCGGTTGGACTGGCCACCTAAGGCCCCCCCCCCCCTCCCCCTGAGGTAGCTAAGGGCATAGGAGGCTTTTCGAAGAACAGTTTCCAACAACATTTTTGCTTCTGAAACAAAGGAGTCGAGTGCCTACCCCTTACCAAGGAGTGGTTACATTCCACTCAATTGGTCGGGTAGCTGTCATGTTTCAATTTAGTTCTCTGAGATTGTTCACGCATTTATCAAATTGTAGTGCTGGGGGCAAGGGCAGGTACCTTGTCAACCAGATAAATTGATTGGCAGCCCCCTTCATTAGTTCAATTGGTCTCCAACCTCTTACTAGGTGCATATCTTTTGGGAAGGGCCCCAGCCCGGCCCGGGGCCCCGGCGGCGATTGGCGAATCGCCGCCCTGGCAAGTCCGAGCCTTGCTCGGTGTGCGAGGGAACGCAAAGCTATTCTAAAGCAACCGCACCATCAGCAGACCGCTGCTCAGCTGTCCGGGCAAGTAGAGGACTCCACGGGTGATTTTTCGGCAGCCGGGACAGGTCTCTGCCCCCTCCCCCCTTTTCCCCTCTCTCCTTGTCTTCGAACCAGTGTTCATAACCCTGCTTAATCTTGTGTAGATCAGTGTGTTCCATCCCGTCAGCTAGATTCGAAGCTCTCTAACTCACAATTTGTTTAGGACCAGCATTGCATTCACCGCCGCCATTTAATAAATTGAGTTTTTCTCACTGCACAAATATGCTTATTCAGTGACCCAATCAGAACAAAGCCTTTGAAACCACCATTGTGTACCTTTAAGATGTTTCAGAAACCCAACAAAAAGTTGAGCATGGTAATAGAAGGCCCAGACGTAACAGTCAGCTAGTCATCGCTTTCAGTATTTTGTAAAACAAAAAGAACAAAACAAGTAATAAGCAAAATTAACATTTAATCACCCGTAAAAACAAAATACATACATTTTTGGACACAGGAAACATAAAATGTTAAATGGTTTAATCCACAAAGGACAATAAAGTCATGCACAAAAATGTATTAAGCATCATTAAAAAAACAGAACACAGCCAAAAAAAATAAATTTTGTAGAAGCAGCTTTGACCACCATAAAATGCAAGAAACAAAATTTCTGTACAAGCAGAGCATTAGTTTTAAAAACTATTCTCAAGCTGTACTCATTAATAACAGACATTAGTTATAGCTCGTCAAAAGAATTACAGCACACAAGCTTCTGAAACGAATCACTCTGGTTAGAGTTGGTGAAAAGAAATTCAAACAGACGAGTATATAAAAAAATCAACTATAACTATAGACAAACTAGACACAGCTCACACAATAATCTAGCACATTCCCTTGAACTATTAATATGTGGCACAACGAAACCACATCAACACTAAATAGGCATCAGTCTTGCCATCCATAAACTGGACAAATTTATCAAAAGAACATTTCTTTCATAAATGAAATTCTAAAAGTCCACGTCACAACCAAGCGACAGATCAGACTAGCATCATGGTGAAAATGGAATAGCGCGTGTAAGAACCAATATAACTTCTGTACGAGCAGAGCATTAGTCTTAAAATCTATTCTCAAGCAGGACTCACTAGTAACATATTTAAGTTGTAGCTGGTCAAAACAATTTGAGCACACAAGCTTATGAATAAAGTCACTCAGAAAACATTAATGATACTGGTAGACAAACCAGACACAGCTTACACAAACTAATCTATCACATTCCCTTGAACTAATAATGTGTGGCACAACAAAACCACATCAACACTAAATAGGCATCAGTCTTGCCATGCATAAACTGGACAAAATTATCACAAGAACATTTCTTTCATAAATGAAATTCTAAAAGTCCACGTCACAACCAAGCGACAGATCAGACTAGCATCATGGTAAACATGGAATGGCTTGTGTAAGAAACAAAATAACTTCTGTACAAGCAGAGCATTAGTCTTAAAATCTATTCTTAAGCAGGACTCACTAGTAACAGATTTCAGTTGTAGCTGGTCAAAACAATTTGAGCACACAAGCTTATGAATGAAGTCACTCAGAAAACATTATTGATACTGGTAGACAACCCAGACACAGCTTACACAAACTAATCTATCACATTCCCTTGAACTAATAATGTGGGGCACAACCAAACCACATCAACACTAAATAGGCATCAGTCTTGCCACCCATAAACTGGACAAAATTATCACAAGAACATTTCTTTCATAAATGAAATTCTAAATGTCCACGTCACAACCAAGAGACAGATCAGACTAGCATCACGGTAAACATGGAATGGCACAAGTAAGAAACAAAATAACTTCAGTACAAGCAGAGCATTAGTCCTAAAAACTATTGTCAAACCGGACTCATTTATAAAATCTGAATCTTAATCTCTAAACTAGGAACACGTAAACAGGGAACATAACGTTCATCATTAATTAAATCATAAGACAAAACTGCATGTACAACCAAAACAAACTATTTCTGAAGCTGAGTTATAGCCCTTACAGAACACGACAAGAAGAACGATTTTCCTTCAACTTTTGGACGGGGAATGTTACAGATGTAATTGTTAAGCTTGTAATACCCATGAAGGTCCATCATAGTAGGCACTAGCCTCCGGTTCTTGCCAACAGAAAACCAGTTGCAGAGACAACCAAGATCTCGTGGAGTTGTCCCTGGTGGAGGTTTCACAGGAGCCGTCAGTGCTTTATACTCTTGCTGTCGCCATGTGCGCCCAGCCATGTAACTAAAGGACAAAATTTTTCCAATTGCAACAGTTCCATCCTCAGATGTAAAAGCACACCAGTCTCCTAGGCCAACTTCTTCTCTGACTTGAGGCATAGAGACTTGGGGAGACCGTGAAGTTACAAGGGTGCTCGGACTGTGGTTGACTGTATTGGTTTGGACTCTCAGCAGTCGATCACTGCTCATCTTGATGCTCCCATTACACAGCATGTAGAGAAGGAAAGTTTTTCTCACTACTACTTCCTTCCCATGCCCATCAAGAACTTGAACATATGGGCACGTTGGGGTCACTTTGATGTTCGGAAATGATTTTGCACCTAGACATCCTGTAGACAGCATGACCGCTTCTTCTTCCATGTCCGCCTGAGAATCTTCTTCCGTCCCACTATCCTCCTCATCCTCTTCACTATCCACTTCAGGCAGCAGGGCATCCACATCTTCATCTTCTTCTGTTTCAAACATGTCAGAGGGTTCAAAAAGTTTTGCAGGATTCAGTGGACACACAGGAATCTTAGCCGAGGGCTTTGCCATTCCAAATTTAACAGCAGTAGTAAGAGCTGTCTCGAAAGCACTCTGGACAGCTGCTTCTATCTCATAGTCTTCCGGCAGGACAGAATGGAAGACTGGTCCAGCTCCCGACACTCTGAAAGCTTTCTGACGACTCGGAAAATCTACTACACCATCCAACTTGAGGTAACTGTCTTGAATGAAGTCAATTTTTCGGATCCTGTGCGTGAACTCGAGTATACTGTAGTTTGTCACGGTACTCTGACATGTGGTAAGAGACCTGCTCCGTCTGAAGAAGTCTTCGCAATCCTGGCTGTCACAATTCCAGGGTTGGAATGGTTCTGGTTCTTCCAAATCCCTTGCCCTCCGTACCATTTGAATCAGCGCATGGCCATTCAACTCCATACTGGTGTAAGCATTAGAGGTGATAAAGTTGTGAGCTAAGGTATAACCTGGCACGCTCTGAATCCACAGTCGCCACAGTCTACAAAACAAAATCCATTTCCATGACAAAGTGATTCGAAGAAGAGGTTCCATTTGTCTATCAAGAAAAGACAAAGAGAACTCTCTCATCATGTCAAGGAACACAGCCGTAGCCTCACTTTCAGGAACATGTTGCCTTAACAAAGAAGAAACCTTCTCTTGACACAGCTTTTGTGCAGTCCTGTAGTTCATCTTATCCTTGATATCCACACAAGTCATGGTCAGCTCATGCTGATCCTTACTGACCGCTTGCAGTAATGTGATGATGTGAGCTCTGGATGCTAAATGGCCACGCCCCATTGGCATCACATCAGAAGCACGAGAAAGCTTGCATCTTAGCTTGGCAACCAAATGAATCGTGTCCTGGGTGAACGTTTGCTGAGAGGAGCGATCAGCACTGAACCATGGCCAATGTTGGTCAGGCTGGGTAAAGACTCGGGAAAACATCACACGAAGCAGTCTGGGGTCACCATCTGATGAAAACCCTACAATCTCAATATCATTCTTCTGACAAGGGGACGGCACCAACCCGTAATTCCCAAAATCGTCGAAAAAAAAAATGTAGCTTCGTCATCATGCCTATAGACCGACTGAACCAGAAATAAGTGCCAAATTTCATTTTGGCCCGTTTTAAAAAATGTTAAACTTTAAAATATGGCTAAAATGGGCCAAATGGAAGTTGTCCCAAATATTCATGCAAACACTCGATTCCATGGTTTTTTGGGTCGCTGAACACGAAAATGTCATCCACGTAACGCTTGCACGCATATTATTGCTTCAGATTCGAAAAAAATCGAATAATACGGTAAAACGCCGCACGGGTGCCGCTCCACGCGGCCGTAGCCACGCTTGTAGCATGGCGGCATGGCGTACACCTACCTTGGCCCATCGGCGGCTGTCGAATTTTAGACCACTTGAGAAAATTGGCTACGAAACCTCTAAAGCTGCGCTGCCCCAGAGGTGAGATTGATTTCGGTACGTTGCTAGAGGAGAGTCGTTCAAAACCACTGGAGTCTACTTGGAGATCATGAAACATTATTTCGATACCTTTTAAGCAATATGTAGCGAAATGATGAGAATCCGTCCACTCTCACATTTTTCACCCTGTGAATATTTTCTAACTTTTAGTATAGTCTGCACTGGTAGACATGCCAAGAACCTAAACACACCATGGCACCTATGCCATGAGCACTTTTTCGAAGTAATTCATATGTGCTACGATTACATTGAGTAGATTACTTTTGTGAACAGATTGTATTTATTGGCTTTTATTACTGAATTCAGCACATACAGATAACGTAAAGTAGTTGTTTCTTAATTTTTTATTGTACGTTCCTGTAATGTTGAGGTTCTCTTACATGCAAAAACCAATATGGTCTTCATTCGATATTAATGCAGAGACATTCTAATATTTTATTTTCGACACATTTGTCAGCCCAAGATGCTAGCCCAAATTCCACTTATTACACAAATTATGTCTAGAAATGTATTTTGTTACACTGTAAAAATTTAGGTCGTTTGAAAACGAAGGTATGATTCATTGTTTGAACTCCCTCAAAAAATATAACAGAATCTCCGTATATATTTTTTCTTATATCGAATACCACATGTCAATTTTGTTTAAAAACAATTGCAGATGGCTGTTTTTGCAAGTGAATATTGATCAGGTTAGCGCTCCAGTTAATAAAAAACCATGTCAAACCAAATTATTTTAATTCAAATATTGTGTTTATACACTTATCGAAACACGCAATGCATCCCTTAAAGCATTTATTTCCATTCACAGTTGGCATATCCGACAAAACTACGATGCCACCGTATTTAGATACCTTACTCGAACACTCGCTTATCTGAAAAGTGTGACGTCGTCGCACCTCTCCTCTCACATGCCTCTCGCAAAGTAAGGTCGAGGTATCTAAAATTTGTCGCGTTTTTTTCGAATTTGAGGCAATAATATGCGTGTAAACGTCACGCGGATGACATTTTCGTGTTCAGCGACCCAAAAAACCATGGAATCGAGTGTTTGCATGAATATTTGGGACAACTTTCATTTTGGCCCATTTTAGCCATATTTTAAAGTTTAACATTTTTTAAAACGGGCCAAAATGAAATTTGGCACCTATTTCTGGTTCAGTCGGTCTACAGGCATGATGACGAAGCTACAATTTTTTTTTCGACGATTTTGGGAATTACGGGTTGGTGCCGTCCCCTTGTGAGCTTCTGATGTCATCCACTGCCAACGATGATGAACATCTAGAGCACTAAACTTGTTATCCGAGCCAAACAACGTCAAGACATAAGGCTTGGAGTGTTCTGCCATAGGTCGAGCCATAACCACATAGGCATTATTGCTAACGATTCCATCCTCAAAGTAAGATGCAATCTTGGAAGCAGAAGAGGCCGGGAAAGATTTGGCAACTGGAACACCATTTTCAAATGGCAGCTTGAAACCCACAATTTGGTTTGAAACCGCACAATACTGGATGCCTCCAGTCACTCTCGTTCCGTCTTCTTTCACATAAACTTTCTTGGTCTTCTTTGATTCACAATGCTTCTTTAAGTTCCCAAATCTAAAGACACCCTCAGTGAGGAGATCTTGGCGACGTAGGATGTGTCTTGCCATTGAAGTGGATGGCACTGGCAAGTTCTTGCTAAATATCTCGTATGCCTGAGGTCCACTGAGTGCAAACATCATCGTGCCAAATTCAGAAAGAACTGAATCATACCTCCATCCATTAGGATGCCTGCCAGCGTTCACTTTGGCACATTGAAGAAGCATCCTCATCACCGCACTGATTTCAAAGTCAACAACAATAGTGGAGTCATTGCAAATCTTTTTCTTGATCTTGTGAGCTAATTCTCTCTTAAGTTGCTGGTTTTCTCTGAACAATACTTCTAATTGATTGAGAACAGGGAAAAACTCATCAATTTTGTGGCACCCATCAGAGGCAAGTGCAAGTTTAGACCTTCTCCTCTCCGAGCGAGAATACCGCGACCAATCTCTTCTTTTAGATACATGGGAAAGACCGGTCACAGCATCTTGCCCATGTCTCCAAAATTTTCTTCATTTGTGACTGCACTGTCCCTTTCAGAATCACTCGAGTCATAGTCAATTACAGCTCTGCCAGTATTAATCTTCTTTCTTGGGATCACATCATCAGAGTCTGAATCTTCACCCCTTTGAAGCTCATGGACAGCAGGAGAATGCACTATTATGTCAGCATCAACAATATTGCCAGAGTTCGACACTGCAACTCGGATTCCGGATGATTTAGAACATGACGGCGCAGGATTAGACTTTGACTGGGATTTACCAAACATATCCATTAACTTGGGTTGTTGCTTGGATTGACTCAAACTCTTCACACTTTGAAGTATGTGAGATGACACATGACGATGGAAGTTGGAGGTCGTCCATCTGCCATGAACCTTGGAAAAGGTGAAATCGTCATGCTTGCACTCAGGAACAGGACATGCCACCGTACAAGTGTACCTGCCCATATGCTCTAAAACCTCAACTCCAAGAGAAAAATCCGGAGAGTCCAAGTCAACCAATGCAGCTGCATTTTTCTTGAGCCAATTTATCAATGTGGCACTTATCTCAGATTTCTGCGCAAGAATCAGATCACTATTCGTCTTCGATGTAGAAGCAGCTTTCACCTGGGCTGGACTGTGACTCTGTGCTGAACTGCGACTGAAGAGTTTTGAAGAAGCTCGACCTGAAGATAGCTTCTCTGCTGCTGTCACAACCGAGTCGAGGAAGTACCGTTCCCCAGCCATTATCTCGAACTCTTCAGGCATCATGGACCACACAGGACCATAATACTTTTCAATTTCATCGTTGAGTTTGTTGGCATCGTTGCTGTGCCTCTTCCTCAAGATAGCTAACCACTTGCTCCTCATGAACGTCTCGATCTTCTCTACATCACTGCTGACCAGCTTCTTCGCGGCATGTGGAGAGCCAAATCCCATGAGATCCAGGGTGAATCTAAGGTGAATTGGGACATCAACCTGGAAACCTTCCTTCAGGGACACCCAGAAAGATTTTTCAGTTGCCTCCTGATAAAGAAAGCAGAAAATTAGTGAAACCCAAGGGCATATTCTGATCAGTGATAAAGACAGAACAGCAGCTTTAAAACTAGGATGCAGAATATAAAAGCTAAGGTACAAACTATACCTGTGGGGTTTCTATGGAGTCCTGCATGGTTGACTGTCAGGAAGGACACAAGCACGCCTCGGTAACTGCAAGCAGAAAGAAAGATGAGTAAACAAATATGAAAATAAAAACCCAATGTAAATACGTGTACGATACTGCATTTACACCAAGTCAATTCTCTGGAAACGGAGGTCTGAAGCAAAATGTGCAACGTTTCCCCAAGATTGGAGTCATCTGATGAAGATTGAATATTCACTGATTAATTATGTAGCCCCATCCAAATAAATCAAGGTAATGCCTCAAAAACTACTATTATTAATTGCCAATCTTGGAGCGTTTGGTTAGTCCAATGAGTATTAGAGACCATACAGTCATCTGATAGGAATGTAACTAAAGATGATTCCCACCATACAGATTTTGTCTTAATAAACACATTCTGTGTCTCAATTCTAGAGGTTCAAAAAAATTTTTGTTGGGGAGGGGAGGACTTGAAAGCTATTTTTCAAACCAATATGGGACTCTAAATTCAGACACGGAACCAATTGGAGGGACTTGATCAGAACAGTTTTAAATGGGATATTTTACATGGTACGTGAACAACTCTTAACTTGCCCAGGCCTGGCCGGACAGGCATAATACAATACCTCCCACATCCAAACCAAAACAGAACATAGAGCAGACGCAAAAGGGAGCTGAACCACCCAAAATATTTACAAAGAAAATCACATAAAAAGCCCGTCCCTCAACACCTTTGATGACTCGTACTGCTTTCTCAAGAACTCTGGACATGCACAACTTTCACCCAAC
Organism: Megalurothrips usitatus; assembly: GCA_026979955.1. Taxonomy (NCBI): domain Eukaryota; kingdom Metazoa; phylum Arthropoda; class Insecta; order Thysanoptera; family Thripidae; genus Megalurothrips; species Megalurothrips usitatus. Next base: position 277,631 of record JAPTSV010000871.1, on the reverse strand, counting down.
AGGTGACTCAGAGGACACCCGTGCCAATGCATTCTGCCCCCTTCTCCCCGGATCAGCTACCTCCCTCCCACAACCTGCAGTCCGGTCGACCCCCCCCCCCCCCCGGTGCTGGTAATTTTTCCTTTATCCCGCGCGCGCGTTGTCTGACTGCGTTCGAAAGCTTTGCCCGAAAGGTACCCGCCAGTAGGCTCACGGCCCCCCTCCCCCACTCTTCCACACCGATCCACTGACTTAACCCGGTCAAGTTCATTCGACAGCGCGGGTGCGAGAGGGATGCTAGGCAGGCCCAGCATCTCTCTCGCACTAGCACATTCGAGTGAACTTTTCCCAGACTTACCCAGACCGGCGCTCACGAACAGGTGCTGCTTGACTGGGCGAGACGCGTTGTCATGCCGGGGGGACGCCCACGAAGCACCAGACGCCGGGGGTGACGCCGGGGATGACGCCGAGGGTGACGCCGAGGGTGACGCCGGGGGTGACGCCGGGGGTGACGCCGGGGGTGACGCCGGGGGTGACGCCGGGGGTGACGCCGAGGGTGACGCCGGGGGTGACGCCGAGGGTGACGCCGAGGGTGACGCCGGGGGTGACGCCGGGGGTGACGCCGGGGGTGACGCCGGGGGTGACGCCGGGGGTGACGCCGGGGGTGACGCCGGGGGTGACGCCGGGGGTGACGCCGGGGGTGACGCCGGGGGTGACGCCAAGCTGGGCCGCCGAGGGGACGCCAGCCACTCCGATCACCACCACACTCCAATGAAGGAGAAGAGGGACTGCCGAAAAACATGTCAAATTAACGTACTCTCCCAGCACGGTAGGCCACCAGTAGGCCGACTGCGACCAGTGCCCTCGTAGCTGTCGCACTCGCACCCTACGAGACGCTCCATGAGTGCGAGGGAGACAAAACTACAAACGCACTGTTCGAAATCAACCTGCGGGTACACTGCGGAAGCTGTGCCGGTGCCGACATCGGTTCCTCGAGGAGAGCGAAAGAGACGTGTACTCACAACTTGTGACGTCCGTTGCTGCAAAAACTGAGTGTCACAATACGTAATTGAAAGATCCTGTTTACATGTTTACAAGTTCCACCACAACTCTTCAAAACTCACCGGGATTAGGGCAGGGCGACGGCCACGGCGACTCTTCCGCACTACGCGCACGTCCGCACGGCTCGAGTGCGAGCAACAAAGTGAGCCGGACTGAGCCGGTCGGGCTGGGCGTGGCTTGCACTGGCTTGTCGGCGGCGTCGGCAGCGAGCGGCGGCGCGGTGGCGGCGGCAGGAGTGGTGGCCCGGCCCGGCAAGGGGCGGGGAGAGGGGAGGGGGTGGGTGAGCAGCGAGCGAGCGCGTCGCGACAATGCCGCTGGGTGTGCCGTGCCGGCTGGCGGACCGGGCCACGAGCCACGCAGCTCCCCTCCCCGTCGTTCCGCTGCCTCGACCGAGCTCAGCCGTTTACGAACCGGCTAGAAGCAATTACTGATTACGGGTGAAAACCGATCGATTACGGGTGATTACCTGTTGATTACGGGTGATTACCGACCGATTACGAATGATTACCGACCGATCACGGGCGATTACCGACTGATTACGGTGATTACCGCAGATTACGGGTGATTACCGCAGATTACGGGTGATTACCGCCGACTACGGGTGATTACCACTGATTACGGCATGATTACCAAGGGGGTGTACACGCGATTACCAGAGTTATTAACCCCTCGCATTTTTCTCATTCCGAGATCCAGGTTTTTAGGGTGTGTTGGTCCTTCAGGAATTAATCAAGCGGAAACTGAAACCCGAGTTAATACTTCAGGGAGCCAAAATTCTATGTATGAAAGTAGGTACATGGAAATTCATTGACTCGTTGATGTTCTTGAACATGCCATTGAGTGCAATGCCTAAATCTTTTGGGCTCAGTGAGTTAAAGAAGGGATATTGGCCATTTTTGGCTAATAAACCAGAGTTTTACAAGTATGAGGGTCCATTGCTCGATCGTGAGTATTATTGTGCTTCAGGGATGAAAGCTAAAGCAGCTCGAGAATTCAACTCATGGTATGATGAACAAATTTCAAATTGCTATGTTTTTAATTTTCGAAAAGAGTTAGTGGACTACTGCATTTCTGATATGACAATACTGAGGCAGGCATGTAACGCCTTCCGAAAGCTTTTCATGCAATATGCAGGATTTGATCCCATGTTCAACTGCATAACTTTAAGTGCCTCTTGCATGGCTGCATATCGCCGAAATTTCCTTCCTGAGAGTAAAATTGGCATTGTCCCTAGTGGTGGTTACCATGGCAGGGGTAAGCAGAGCCATATAGCTCTACAGTGGTTGGATTTCGAGTCCTACAAACTCGGTAAAAAAATAAAGACGATATACACTGACCGGGAAGTGGCTGTCCTAGGCCGCCGCGTTGATGGGTATGTCGAACTTCCACGTCCGGATGGTTCAGTTGAGCGCCGTATCTATCAATTTCACGGAGATTACTGGCACCACTGTCCCCGGCATTACCCGACAAGGCCCGATTCTGGGGAGAACCGCTACGAGCAAACCCAGAGGCTCACGGCTCTCTTCAGGAATGCTGGCTACGTCGTGGTCGAGAAATGGGAGTGTGAGTTTAAGACCGAGCTTGAAAGTGACGCTGATGTTATGACCTTCTTTCGCAACCACCCTACAACACGCGTACCTCCTCTCGTGCTCAGAGACGCTCTGGCCGGCGGTCGTACTAGTGCGCTACGGTGGGCGCACAAAGCAGATCATGATAAGGGAGAGAAGATTAAGATGGCTGATGTAGTTTCTGAGTATCCAAATGCGAATCTGCGGGGGCGCTATCCTTATGGGCATCCCGAGATCTATCTCCAGGGTGACACCGCCATGCCTGATGCAGACAGCTGGAACGGTGTAATTAAATGTACCGTTATACCCCCAACTGATTTGTTCCTACCCGTGTTGCCGTACAAAGCGAACGGCAAACTCATGTTCCCACTCTGTCGTACCTGTGTACTGACTGAGAGTGGGGGGATGGGAAGACACGACGGTGAGGACGTGGAGGGTGCATGGTGTCAGCATTCTGACTCAGAGAGAATGCTACAGGGGACTTGGTGTGCGCCAGAAATTCACCTGGCACTGGGGCGTGGGTACAGAATGACGGAGGTGCACGAGGTGTACCAGTATCCGGGTACGATGGAGTATAATCCCGAGACCGGTTAGGACGGGCTTTTGTCTGCCTACGTGCGATGTTTTATGGCTTTAATAATCCAAGCAAGTGGCTGGCCAGCGGATTGTACTACTGCTGAACAGAAGGAGCAATTCGTAGCCGATGTGAAAAAGTTTGATGGTATATCCATAGACCCTGATAAAATGGAATACAACCCTGCCCTTAGGACTCTATCGAAGTCCATTCTGAACAATTTTTGGGGTAAGATGGGGGAAAAAACTCTACGACCGAAGACCGATATGGTTTACAACTATAGTGAGCTCTTGACTCTGGTGGGAGATCCTACAAAAATTATCAGTAGTTTACTCCCTTTGAGTGAGGAATGCTTACAGGTGACCTGGAAGCCCGTGGAAGATAGCGATGAGTCGTTACCTACATCGTCACTACTTCACGCAGCATTTACAACCTGTTTCGGAAGGTTACAGCTGTATAAGTATCTTGACATTGTGGGTAACCGCGCGCTATATCATGATACGGACTCGGTTGCCTATATCTCCGTTCCTGGTGAACCAGACCTACCGATAGGTACACACCTTGGAGATTTGACGGATCAGGTTGAAGACGATTACGGCCCCGGTTCGTTTATAACAGAGTTCTGTGCGGGAGGCCCCAAGAACTATAGTTATAAGGTAGCACGTGGTGGTGATCCTCACGATATCTGCGTGAATATTAAAGTACGTGGTATATCTATTAATATGTCTTGTGATCAGCTTGTGACCTATGACCACCTCAAGGATATGGTACTGGGTGAGAAGGAGAAAATCACAGTCGATATTCCGAGACAAATTGTGCGCACACCTCTCTGGAAAATTGTGACACGTGCAACGAGAAAGAAGTGGAGTGCTAAGAACACTAAGCGACGCCGTATCGATGTATGTAATACTGTTCCTCACGGTTACAACCCTAATTAGGTTGCTTAACTTAGGATATTATCTAGCGCAAGGGAGGAGCATGTAGGCCCTATATAAGGAAGGTGTTTGAACGCTTTTCACAGTGTTTCAAACATCTTCCTCCAGGATGGATCTACGATTTCAGCATCCCTGTAATACCCTCGTTGTAGGTGGGAGTGGTGCTGGAAAAACGTATTTCATCAAGCGGCTGATCGAAAACAGACATGCTCTGTTCGATACGTCGTTTCATGAGATTATATTTTACTACACCGAGTGGCAGGCTATCTACGATGATCTTTCTGCAGAACATCAGGTTAATTTCAGACAGGAAATGCCTGCACTAGATGATCACCCTCAGGGCCTAGGTCCTAAGCTGGTGATTATCGATGACTTTAGGCAAGTACAGAAAGAGCATAAAGAATTCCTGAATTTTTTTATTAAAGGATCTCATCATAGAAATCTGTCTATATTTTTCTTGAGTCAGTGCCTGTTTCCTCCTGGCTTAAGGCAAATCAGTCTTAATGCACACTATGTTGTACTTTTTAAGACATCGCGTGACTTAGCACAAATTCGTACCTTTTGTCTCCAAGTAGACCCTCAACACTGGCGGGCTTTACTTGAGGCTTATGAGGATGCGACTCAGGCAGGTCACACCTACATCTTGTTCGATTTTAAGCCCAAACAGCAGGATCACCTGCGCATACGTAGCCACATCTTTCCCGACGAAGTAGACGTCGTCTACATTCCGAAAGGAAAGTATAAAAGAGGGTTACAGGGTCTAGAATAGTCATTTCTGTAGGATGTCTCGTAGCGTAAAGACGCATAAGGCGCTCTTGCAAGCGCTCCAAACAGCTAAGCCATCGTTACGGAGAGCCATTCTAGAGAAAGCCGATAGAGCTCTCATCTTCGCGATTTGTGAAATCTGTGAGAACCTTCTCATAGGTAACATTAAAATCAGCGAGGAGCAAAAAAGGAAGTTAAAGAAACATCGTAGTCAGTTACGGGCTATAGCTCAGAGAGGCGGTGGCGGTACTAGCTATAAGTCGAAGAAGAAAGTTGTTCTTCAGAGAGGAGGAGCCTTCCTTCCTCTATTGCTATCTATCGTCAGTGCTGTGTTACCTGTGCTCCTGCAATGAATTACACGAAGAAAATGATTTTAGTTCCACACGACAGTGTAGCTAGAATGCATGATGCTCCCACAAGTAGTCCGCAGACTCAGATGAGTGCTCTTGACTCTGAGATGAGTCACATTCTCAGCAAACAATATGTAGATGATTCAGATAAATGGAAGCGCTACAACGAGGCACTGCAGCGCTTTCTCCACTTTTCCACGGAATCTCGTAAACCGATATCGATACAGTTAGAGTCCGTAGAAGGGAAAGAGGAGGACAGTGGCGCGTCTATGCGTGGGCAGCTAAGTACTGTGATTCCGAAGACATATAAGGAGCAGGCACTCAAGATTTTCGATTATTTGTCTCAGTCTGGCTCTCCTGTCACGTGGGATCCTGCTGGGGTAGTGAGTATTCTTGGCTCTCTTCAGCCTCATTCTAATATTATCGATTTAATCAGTGATCTCACACGTTTTCGTAAAAATATCGAGCCTGTTGGTTTAGGGAAGTTTATACTAGCTTTGGCTCGTATGAACATCCCCCTAGAACTGATAGGTAACGAAAAAGGGAGAGTTGCCATTCACCAGGCAAAACAGACTGGTGGTGGTTGCTATGGTGGCGACACGTCAGTCAAAAAGCGAAAGCGTCAGGCTCCCCGCTCTAAAAACAGTTCCACAAGTGCCAAGAGTGCCAAAATCACGAAAGGAGGGTGGAAAGCTTGGTAAAGTGTTCCACACTCCTTCGAACCCTGCCTCGTACAGCACACCGTGGAAACTGTGGCGTGCCACAGGTGAGAAAAAAGAAAAAGTAGTTACAGGGGGAAGACGCCTACACGCTGCACAAGCCCGCAAGGCGTCGTTTCCCTCGAAATGTCACCTATGCTGATAATATCGATGACTGTTGGCAGACCGATCTGACTGATTTTCAGTCTTTACGTGAGGACAATCGGAACTATGCTTATATCTTGTGTACTACAGATGTTTTTTCGAAATTTTCTTGGGCCGTGCCCCTGAAAGACATATCTGCAAAGTCTATTATTGCAGGGTTCGAAAAAATATTTAAGGACACATCACGACGTCCGACGCGTCTCTTCTCTGACAACGGGAAAGAGTACAGGAATAGAGCATTTCAAAGCTATTTGAAGGGGATGGACATTAAGTATTTCCACACTTATGATCCTGAAACGAAATGCTCTGTTGTCGAACGTTGGCAGAGAACGCTGAAGACTAAACTATTTAAGCGCTTTACCGCTACAGGGAACTACTGTTATGTAGATGGCTTACTGGACGACACAGTGAAGGCCTACAATAACACCACCGTTCTATAACACTAAAGCCGGTGGAGGTGACTCCGGATAGGGTGCTTGAAGTATACAATAACCTCTATGGAGGGGAAAAAACATCAAAAAGCCCCAAGTTCAGAGTCGGGGACTTCGTCAGAATCAGTAGGGAAAAGCAGAGGTTCGAAAAAGGCTACAACTGGTACTGGAGTGAGGAGATTTATAAGATCGTTCAGGTCATACCTCATGACATGCCGGTGTACCGGTTGGAGGATCTCGATCAGGATAAGATTGAGGGAACGTTTTATGAGCAGGAGCTCCAGAAGGTCACGAAGCCCGACACCTTCCAAATAGAATATATAGTGAAGTCTAAGACTGAGAAAGGCATTCGTAAGCATCTCGTCCACTGGAGAGGATATCCTGAGAAATCCAGGTCTTGGATTCTAGACAGTGACATCACTAGAAGCTAAGATGGATTTCTACGCTTATCTTCCGAGCAATGCCAGTCCAGATGTTTATCCTGACAATAAAACATACCATTTCAAAATCGAGTTGTCCATGGAACTACATGGTAGGTGGCAAGCAGCCTTGATCGAGCTGCACTATCCTAACACGATAGCGCAGGTCCTACAAGGAGAAAATGAGATTACGATACAGTCTGATCATATAGTGGACACTGTCTATGTACAGCCGGGAAGTTATCCTAACGAGGACGACTTCCTTGCTGCTATACACCAGGCCATTAGGACATTCGATAACGATGTCCACGGAAAAAATCCTTTCGAGGAAACAAAGGACAAACGTCTTGTGTTCGACGCCTTCACTCCCGATGAAAAGGCGAAGGTCTCTTTTTCGCCACGTCTAGCCCTACAACTGGGACTGGAGCACGCAGGCCCCTTCCCTGCATGCGAGCGCCTCCATGCTGCGAAGCCCGTAAATATCTCTCTGGGAATCCCCTCCCAGATGTTCGTGTACATGGACATTCTGGCAGACCAGATCGTGGGTCACACGCGAGCTCCGCTCCTCCGCACGGTACCTCTCAGCATCACTTCAACTTACGGTAGCATGTCGATATTCCACTGCGAACATCCCATCTACTTTGAGTTGAAGACAAAGTCGTTTGACACGCTGGAAATAGATATAAGGGACCACGCAGGCCGCTATGTGCCATTCGATCACGGGACGTTAACATTGCTGGTTCACTTTAAACAGCTCTGATGGCTCCTCAAACTCAGTACGATGAGTACTACGTCAACCAGGCGGGCGGTGGCGGTTCAGGGCACTACTACGCGGGCTCCCCTTATCAGAAAGGATACGGGATCGGCTCGTAGCTCGGCGGTCTCTTTCGCAGTGTGCTCCCGCTGTTGCGAAGCGGTGCGGCTGCTGTCGGTCGAGAGGCTGCTCGCGCCGGTAGTTCTGTCCTAGCTGACGTCGCGGCCGGACAAAATTTAAACGAAAGCATGAATAAGCAGATGAAGGAAATTGCCAGTCAACTGAAGCGGCGCGCCGAGGATGGTATGAAGGGGTCTGGCGTTATAAAAAGGCGCCGTGTCACACGCGGCGTTCATTCTAGTGCAAGAGCTCGTAGGAGGAAGACGTCAAGTATCCAAGATATTCTCACGTAATGGCTTTCATGCATCCACAGTCTAACGAGTGTCTCCGTTCGGAACTGGATTTGTGGTTGGTTCCACCAACCCAAACCGTTCTGGAGGGAACACACTGGGTGCCTTACAAGCCCCTGACTACCCTTGATGCTGCAAACACGCTGGAATTTTCCGTACCTGGTGTGGGTCATGAGTACATCGATCCTGCTCACACCATGTTGTATGTGAAAGCGAAAATCGTGAAAGCGGACGGTACAGATCTCGCTGCTGCTGACAACAGCGATGCTGCGCCGGTTAATTACGCTCTGCATGCGCTCTGGAGTCAGGTCGATATCAGTCTGAATCAGAAAGTCATCTCCCACTCCAGCATGACATATGCTTATCGATCCTACATCGAAGCACTTCTAAATTACGACAGTGCTGCAAAACACTCTCACATGACACAGAGACTGTGGTACGATGACACGCCTGGTCATTTCGATTCTCTGGACGGTGTCGTAAACACAGGTCTTGCTGAGAGGCGCTCGCTCACGGAGAGAAGTCGCACGTTTGAGATGATGGGTCCACTGCATATTGATTTCTTTAACCAGGACCATTTTCTACTCAACAATGTAGAACTACGTATAAAACTGATTAGAAATCGTGATGCTTTCACACTCATGTCCACAGCAGGGACAGAAAAGATACGTCTGCTTGACGCCACGCTGTACGTCAGGAAAGTCACTGTGTCTCCTTCTGTTCTGCTGGCACATGCACAGGCGCTAGAGAAAGCTCCAGCAAAATACCCTGTGAATAGAGTAGACATTAAAACTGTGACGATCACTCAAGGGCTGAGAGATAAAAATATCGACAATCTGTTCATGAATCAGATGCCTCAGAGAGTGATAATAGGGTTTGTGGACAACCGTGCATTTAACGGGGACTTCATACGTAATCCTTTTAACTTCCAGCACCTGAATGTGAATTACCTCAGTCTCATGGTTGATGGACACCCTGTCACTGCACAGCCCCTGACACCGGACTTTGCCAACGGTCTGTACATGGAAGCGTACAATACGCTCTTTTCCGGAACAGGTATTCACTGGAAGGACGAAGGGAACAATATCGCCTTTAATGCTTACACTGGCGGTAGCACTCTGTACTGTTTTGACCTCTCTCCCGATCTCTCGGCAAACGAGCCTCACTGGAATCTCCAGAGACAGGGGACACTTCGCCTAGAAGTGAAGTTCGGGGCTCCCATCGCTGTACCGGTCAACTGTGTCATTTACGCAGAGTTGCAGAACTTGATCGAAATTGACAAGCACCGAAACGTGATTGTTGATTACAACGTGTGAGCATGGAGGGCATGGATGGTCACACCCTGGACACGATCATGAAGAAGGACCGACACGTCGCTCCTCTCTTTGAGGGCGTTTATGCAGCCGACACGTTACCGCGTCGACTACAGAAACGGCCCTGCCTCCTCATATGCAACACAGATCCTATCGCTAAGCCGGGTACTCACTGGGTGGCCTTCTACATCGATAAGCAGGGGTCTGGCGAGTTCTGAGATTCCCACGGAATGCCTCCGATAGTATCACAGCATCGAAAGTTTCTGGATCGTGTGTGTAAAAAGTGGACGTACAATCGCACCACTTTACATTCGGTTGATTCGAAAGTGTGTGGAGAATATTGTGTGCTCTACTTGATACATCGTGCACACGGTTATTCCCTCCAGAAATTTATAAAAACGCTTTTCACACATGATGTCGATAAGAACGATGCCTTGGTACGCAAAATATTCAAGTGCTTGTATAGGGTACCCAACGTGGTGAGATAAAACCAGCTACCATGATCCGCGGGGCAGAGCGGGGGCAGGCAGGGTCCGGACAGGCAGCTGGTAGCAGAGCGTCGCACATGGCTGCCGCCAGTCTGCCAGTCCTTCGAGGTCCGTGCCCAACGGGTTAACGTTGTTCGATTACGTTCAAATTTGGTACGTGTGCACTCTGGACCTAGTGGCGTCAGATAAACCATGTGAGAATAATTTTTTTTAACACCCTACCTGGCCCTATTAACCGGTCGTGTCGTGACACGTCATCAACGACAGCTAAAGTCCGCAAATTTTTCTGTCGGCTCATGGCTAATGCCCGCGGAGGAAATACTCACTGCTGCAGCAACTTTCATACCGCGATCAGGATCCGGGTAAGTTCCTCTTGTCGTCTTGTCAACTTCCGCATTAGACCGCTCCGGAATACCCTTAGCACCAACTCACCGAAAGGGAGAACGTGTCCTTCAACGCCATGGTCTGAAGTCTTGCAACATCTGCATCGAGTGCGATCAGGAACAGCATGAAGCACATTCCGTATACTTCACATCCAAAACCTGAAAATCCAACAACAATGTGTTAGTTATTTTGTACTCCATCTTGATGAGACGTAGGTTTCACCAGCCAGTCCAATATGAGCGCAGGCGTACGCTAGGCCTGGTCGTCGCGTACTTGCTTTGCTCATCGAGAATCACTGTTCCGCCACTCCACCCCTCGCGCACGCCTACCCTGGCCTGCCGGTGGCTGTCACCTGACGAGTAGGACCCGCTGTCAATACGACGCCCTGCGCCCTGCAGGCTCCCCTCTTTCCACACGGGCGTAACTACTTCTTCTGGACGCCGAACGTATCTTTCAAGGGGACGGCCCAATTGTAAATCTCAGATTTTGATGAAACAATTTTTGCCACCTATGAAATACCCGTAAACCAAGTTTTACCTGCCCAAATTGATAGGTTCCTAAGATATTAATTTTTTTAGCCTCTATAACAGGCAAAATAGGGTGTATTACTACAAGTCTATCGGAACCAACGAAGAAAATGATTACTTCCATATTTGTATCCGGTATGAAAATTCGCCGCGGGTGCAGACAAGCATTGACCGCCATGTCGGATCATGTCAACAACTTTGTTTTGAACAAAGGCCGTCTGGGATTCTGTAGACCGACCTAGGTGCTGGCACGCACGTTCATCTCTGGACAGGACCTGTAAGTCTCGCGACTCTTTCCCTTTGTATTTGGATGGTAATAACAATCTTAAAACTAAATACGGACATCCAACACGGCGGACTTACGCCGGAGCATCAGAGATGTACGGCCTCGTTCGATCATCAAAACCTGAGATTTACACTTGGTGCCGTCCCCTTGTTAGATTATCCCACGGACTTGGGAACGGGGAAGAGGGGTGAGGGGCGGGGATATTGTCGCATTTGAAAAAGCACCGGGAGGAGCCTAGGGGATGACGAGGAGTGTGCTGGTGTGTGTAGGGGGGGGGGGGGGGATGGCATGGAACTCCGAGGTTGGGTCACTGGTTGGGTGCGAGGTTGCACGAAAAACAAAATTGCCGTTTAAGGTAATTTGTGTTCGCTGCGATGATTTTCGCTATCCTGGCGTACACTCTTAATGTCTAAGGAAAATTTTGTCTTGGGGCTGGGGCCAGATTTGAGCACATCTTAATCTGGGGACAATATCTCACCTACTTTAGGACAAATCTGTACTTTGCGGATGCAAAATCGTCTCTCGATTTAGGTATGATCAAATCTGGCCCTAGCTCAAGGACAAAATTGTCCTTAGACATTTAGGGTGACATATTCGCTGATTCAGCAGACATCTTTACTGATTCAGCTTAGTGCCGTTTGCTGCTCTACCTAACGTTTGTTGGTTGACAGCTGCTCGCTCACCTTCCGACCTTGCCTATATTCAGTTAAGGATAGTGTGGAAAAGCGTACGCGAAGCGGCGCGCACGCGCGGCCCCGGATACACCTTTTCTGCCTTTTCGGGGTATTTTGAATGTTTGGTGCCAGTCTGGACATCATAATATACCACAGGACTTGCTTTGGGCCATTACAGCACACCAAATTCGCTCGCCCTGGTTGCGACGAGAGAGTTGAGTTGGCGGCGCCAAAGCGTGAGTCTGATTTTGAGGTAAATCAGGCCTTTGTTACATTTTTTTAAACATTTATTTTGAACATTTGGAACATATGTTTCGGACATTTTGATGTCCAAACTGATATCAAACATTACAAACCACTCGAAAAACGCGATAGAATCCGAAGCGCACGCGCCGCTTCGCGTACGCATTTCCACGCGATCCTTAACTGAACATATCCCTTGTTCACTATGCGAGCGAACTTGTTTGTTACAACAGCGACACAAAAACCAAGCTGCTCCAACGGTTCTCCACGAATTAAAGGTGACTACTTTGCTTAGTGTCACGGGTCCTATACCCAGCAGACAATCGCAAGGTCCCGGGTTCAAATCCTGGGATGGAATATGATGTACGGCTTTCGGAGCTGGCTCTTAACAAGCAACACGATTTCTGGAGCAAACATCTGCTCGCTAGTAATCAAGCGAACAGTTCCTTCCTTATTTATCCCCACTTCCGTTCTCTTTTTCGAAATTGCTTCGCTACTACGATCATTCTACAGTGAACATGTGTTCGCTACAACAGCAAACAACTTCGCTGCGCATATAGAGCGAAGAAAATTTGGCTAAAATAGAATATTTGGTAAACCAGTGAAACTGTCTTAAAACTAGCGAAGCTTTTTTTCCGTGTGGGTCACACCGCAAAAGTCACCACCGCGCGGCCTCTAAAGCGCGTCTGAGCGCCGCGCGGGCGCGGACCTGACTGTACCGTCGCTAGCAAGACCTTAGCCTCGCAATTTTTTCGGGATGACGCCTGCGGCAGAGACACCCTTTGAAGCGATACCCCTTTCCTCCAATACTTCGTTCTGCATCCGGTTATTCCTACACTTTCCCTTCCCACTGTAAAAGTATTCTTGCTTCGCCGGCGTACAGCATGTTCGGAAATGCCTATTGAAAGCGAATATCCAGAGCTCGGCGCTCGCTTTGCTCGCGCAAGGTCTTTTCCGTTCGAGACTCTCGCGCTTCGGCTCGGCCCCTCTGTAGCCACGCCTGAGGTCTGTTAGTGTTCGGTCTTCTTCCGTAACAACCCTAAACATCCATTTAGGGTTCATCTTCGAGGTCCCAAAACACCAATTTTATCGATGCACCCTATCGTAAGAGGAAATAGGCACTTCCAGCTTCGCTCGAGAGCGGAAGTAAATGAATGGGCATACTTCCAGAGCGGAAACTGGTAGTGTGAGAAGGTATCTATTAGTTGAAATGTCACTCTGGAATGACAACGGTGAATTTTTAGAACAGAAAAAGAAGAACAACTACTTGGATCCTATCTATATCTTAACAATAGTGGGCATGGGAAATATATGGGCCATAGAGGGGCAACAATATGAGGAAGAATTCGTGTGTCAGTCCGCGTCAGGCCTCAGTTGGACACGTGGTCCTTACGCGCCCCGGTAGCGCAGAGGTAACGTGCCCGCTCTGTATGCTCGGGTTGTTCGTATCCACTCCACGTGAAATAAGAATGAATGAAGTGAAACCCCTGAAAAACACGGACTCAACCCTGTTGCAGAAAACTGTGTTTGATGGATATTGACCGAACAAGGCTGTGTGCTACTTTAGTTCTATGTTGGTAGAGTACTTCCTGAGCAAAATTGAAATCAGAAGTCTGTGCTGCACGGGGGTCCAAGTTTCACAAAGGAATACAATGGTAAAATGAACACAAAACACAAAGTCATGAATAACATCGAGTGAGACCCATCATGACACAGAGCTTCACTATAGCTTTAAGCTGCCCGTCATTCCTATGTAAAACTTGGATCCCCGTGCATCACAGAATAATAATTTCGGTTTTGAACAGGAAGTACTCAACCGACATAGAATAAAAATAGCATACAGCCTCGGTCGATTTCGAACAAACACAGTTTCCCAAATGGTTCAACCTTAGACCCTGCAGGTCAACACCAAAAAAATCGCTGTCTTTCCTAAAAGTGGGCCACTAAATATGACTCCATTTGTAGTGAGGTAGTGCGCTGTACTCACCACAATAGAGTAACTTGTTGGGATCTAGTGCCACTTGCTTTGTGTTCCGGCCCAACATTATCTCCAATTAGCAAGAACTTGAAGGAATGGTGTCAGAGGGCAGCCTTTATCACCGCTGCAAAAGGAGTATTAAAAGCTAAAGTTAGTACCATGTTTCACAAATTTTCTCTGAAAGAAATTTTTGATAAGACTGAATATATTGTAAACAAAACTCGCCACAATGGCAGGAGTTGCAGTCAAGTGCCACAGTCTGAGCAATTTGTGGTCAGCAGCACTTCGCTCATAGACTGTTAAAATGAAATTATAACACCAAATTACTTGTGATTGTAAGCGATGGTGAATCTGATAGAAACCGATGCTTATTGTTCTCAGGTCAAGATATTACATGCAATAAAAACAGAAAAGATTCAAGAATTCCATTGTCATACGACAACTGCCCTCCCTTCCCCATGGAAGAAACAGACGTCCAGACAAATTGCATTGACCGTAGAGTGTACTTAAATGAAAGCTTTTGGAAACCCGACCGTGGCAGAAAAGTGACAAATTGTTAAACACGGGACACCTTTCCAGAATATCTTAATATATATGACACATAAATGGACATAACCGAGCAATCTCAACATCAGAATATTGAATCACAGCTCATGAAAACTATTCTTGTCCGACTTAACCTCTGCAACAACCGTATACTCCCAATGACAAAGCAGCCCTTGGCATTTTGATGAGGTTATGTTCGAAATTTCACTGAACAGAGCAACGGAGAATGACTAACCAACCATCCCAAATATTTAGGCTTCACAAAAAATCATCCTCTACCTGCTTTCTTCACTTTTGCTTTCAGCCACGCAGACGTTAAGATGCACAGAGCACATTCAGACGCGTCACTCTATTATTGATAAACGAAACAGAAATTTTACAGCTCATCAAGTTGACATCAAGAACCGCTCTGAATTCAAGAAACTTGCAGGTTACGCCCGCGAATCTCAAACCTGTTTTGTTGTTCCCAAAGTTTAAATCATCGCAGATCGATTTGTTTTGCCGCGCCCGGCCAGGGCAATCAGAAAACATTGAATTTGCAACCGCAATATGTATCCGTTTCACTCCTCCATTTCCTGTTACCCGGACAGCGTTGCCAGCTCGTTTGGCGGCACCATCTATCCCATTCAAACGAATCAGCGATGGGTTTCCGGCGACGAGTTTCTGGGATGTGCCCGAGGAAGAGTTTTCGCGGCGATGAGATCCCCCGACCCTCTTCAGCCGGCGAGCATACGCCTGGTAGTGCTGTGGCTTGTGCACGACCAGCCCAACTAACATGAACTTCCTGCCACCAATTGTCATGTTGATTTGAATTTTTGTGAGCTCAATCTGCGGGCCCTTGCTTTCACCTTCATCCTGGAGGAAGCCCGTGTCGATGAACACTGTCTCATTTATTTGCAGAGTACCTTTGCTCTTTTCCTTGCAGTTTTCTGTCTGGCAGTCCTTTTCCTCGGATGTAACGTGTGCGATGATTGCCGCCTTTAAGTTTTGGAAGCCAACTCTCTCCAGGGTTTTGGAGTTAACATCCAGCATGACATTATATGTTACATCTAAATGTCCTTGTGGACACCTCCACTCTGTCTGCACAGAATTTAAATTCAAGTCAAGGGCCACAAGGGTGTTTTGTAAGTTGCCGTAAGCACTGTATGTCAAGATATCTGTCTTTCGAGCAAGTCGTCGCTAAGGGTGTGCTGGGTTACGGCTGGAAGCCACTGACTTCATGCTTTGTAGCTCTGTGGTTCTTGCCAACACCAAAGCCTCGTTTCTCAGCGCGTAGGTTTCTT
Organism: Megalurothrips usitatus; assembly: GCA_026979955.1. Classification (NCBI taxonomy): domain Eukaryota; kingdom Metazoa; phylum Arthropoda; class Insecta; order Thysanoptera; family Thripidae; genus Megalurothrips; species Megalurothrips usitatus. Next base: position 261,799 of record JAPTSV010000871.1, on the reverse strand, counting down.
TAGCTGCTCCCTAATGAGCCAGGGCCCAGATGACTTCTAAAGATTTGGAGTCATTTCTGGAACCGTCAACGACCCGACGCAGAGACGGATGCTCTAATATTCCGACTGTGATGAGTTGGGCAATTGCGTCAAAACCGCAAGTATTTTTTACCTGCACCTTGCATTCTTTTTCAGTCTCATGGAATCCTGTCAGGTTGCCATTCCTCAATAAGTAATCTTTGGGTGGATTGAGGACATCCAAAGTTTCCAGCTCGATCTGGGGATGAGTACTGAGGTATTTTGAGCTGTTCGTATTCTTGTGGTATGAGCGTCGGTTTTCCTTTTCTCCTGACTTCTGTTCGGATTTGTGGTGGTCTTCTGCTAGCGTGTCCTCGGCTGGTGGTCGGTTTTCAGATTTCATGAGGTCCGCCGCTGGGGTCTCGTTCTTAGATTTTGGCTTCCTGTGGCTCGCCGGTGTCTTGACCTTTCCTCGTGACCTGATGTCTTTGGATTTTTTGGCGGTATCAGCCGCAGTCTCGCCCTTTGCTTTTGACTTTGGCGTGGCAGTTTTCTTGTCAGTTTCTCTCATGTCCTCAGACACCACTCTCCAGTTTTCCAAGAAATCCAGTTCCGTGGTCTCTTCACCAGTTTCCTCATTGGACGCTCCTTCGTCCGACGAAGATGTTTGCGTCAACTCCGTCGAACTGATGGCCATGTGCCCCCCAATGCCCGCCAGGTGGATGCCCACAAACATGTCAATATCGATGGGAAGCGTTTCATTTTTGAAAATATTGTTCTTCATTTCGTTATAGTACCCCTCGACTGAAGCCGATACACCAGTCGGAAATGGGGACCTGAAAGGATCAACCATCACAGCTGACCACAGAACAAAGTCCCGTGAAACTTCCAGAATTCTCTTGAAAAAAGAACGGTGAAAGTACGGGTTCACTTCATCCCGTTCTTCGGTTCCATTGTCATGGCATCAGACCTCAGTTTACTGAGGATTTCTTTCAGATCTTCAGACGTGTCATCCTCAGCATCACTTTCATCGTCAGGGCCATTTTCATCGTCAGCATCTTCATCCTCTGTTCCATAATCTCCATCTGAGGGTTCTTCCACAGTCGCCGCGTCCATGTCAGTCAAGTCAGTGCAGCTTACAATAGCATTCAATGCACGTCTGGCGCTCTCTGCTGGTGTTAAATCTCCACTGTTGTTGAGCCCATTGTTTCTGCAGCAGTGACGGTGAGAATGTGCTCCAGCCTCTGCAAGAAGACTTCTTTGGTCCGTGATTTGACGAGAAGCCCAAGCCAACTCATTAAGTGTGTCTTCACAAGTTGTGGGGTTTTGTCAGTCTTCCAGAACTTCCATTTGCTGATGTTGCTGATAAAATGTGCGAAATCAATTCTGATGAAGGACTTCGGAAGCTCTTTGGACAGGCCTTGGAGATACTTTAGGCACATTTGCTTGTATTGATACGTGCTGGTGCACCTAGCCACTGTTCTGCAGAGAGCACTAAGTAAGGCCTTAGAATCGTCAGAGGCATACTCGTTAGCGGTTGTGAACTTCTGACGCATGGCATCCAACAACCAAAACGATATGAAAGCTGCATCTCGTCGCTCAGAAACCATTTGCATGACTGGTGCTGTGCCTTTCTCAGTTTCGGCTGTCACTTGGTATTGGAGGAGCGGACGACTCCGGTCCTCACCCCTTTTAACGCGCTCTACGCAAGAGCCGGTTGCATCTGCCGCCATGCGACTATAACCAGAGAAACACAGTGTGCTGTTCATCTGTAACTGCGCAGGTGCGTGATATGTGACAACTACGGGGTCCACTGAAACCATGTGGATTGATCCCACAAATGGCCCAACGCGCTTCATTGCCAGGAGGGATTCCATGGGTTCCCCCTTCGGTATACCCAACGACTTGTAAATTTTTTCCCGCTCTTCCTGTTTCACCTTCCTGAGCACATCTGTGGAATACAGAGTTGGGCCGGAAACCCCATCACTTACTTTGGTTTTCGCATTTGTCTTAAGATACTCGGTCACACTTTTGTTCACGATGTCTGGGCCAATCCGCTCCCTTTCAGGACGAAAGCAATACCGCTTTTTTTCGTGTGGTACATTTTGAGTGTTATTGACCCTGAGATGCAGGATTGCGGGCATTCCCTTGTCTGGTTTAGTAGCTATATAGGCCGACCCTTGAGCCTTGCACTCCTTGCATTTCAAATCTTTGATCTCTACATACTTGTGGCGAAGGTCTGGCACTGGATGCACAGACGCCCTTTTCCACGTATATGCACAGGGAAGGTGGTGTTGTTGCCATATCATGTCTGAAAGCACCGCCGTCCACTGAAACTTTGGTAAAGCCCAAGCCTTCCTTATTCCGGATGCCCTGTCTTTTTTTCTTCTTGTAAACTGTTTTCTTTGGCTTAATTACTGTCCACTCTTTGGAAGACATGTTAACAATGAAGTCCTCCTGTGGGTAATAGACTTTTTTGGAGCTAACCTTTGAGAAGATTGCGTCGTCATCAGCTTGCATCACATCTTCACAACGGGTCCTCTTGCGCGAGGGTGCCTACATGCCGAATTCCGTCCGAACTTAGGTAGCAATGCCCCACCTATCTTCATTGAAGCACACGTAGGCGTATTTTAGTGTCATGCCTGTTGTGCGTGAAAGCTCCTTCCAAACGGCATTACTAGGGGGATGCACCTTCCCAGCGTCATCAAAGAGAGCCTTCCGCTCCTTCCCCTCGACTGCCTTTCGGAGCAACTGAAGGGACTCCTCCCCCTTACGATGAACCTGACAGAGAAAGTGAATAGTTTAACTATGATCACTGTAAAACGTCCACGAAAAAAGTCTTTGTAATACAAACATCCGCTACGAAGGAAATGGCGGCTTTGAAATACAAAGCATTTCCTTTGCAGCCTACGAAGTACGACACATCCTTTGTGTGCTTCGTATTTCGTAGGCTCAAACGAGATGCTTCGTAATATTACGCCGTCATTTCCTTCGTAGATGTTTGTATAAAAGAGACTTCCTTCGTAACACTTTTTACTGTGATGTCGGCGTGTTCGCCAGCCTAGCGGTCCCCAGTCATCGCTATCGCTTATCCAAAGAAACTTTCTTGCAAGGCCAATTATATTCCTACAACTTGTGCGGCGTACGTCGGGGCGGCCATTCTCACAACGCACTTGTTCGAATTAGATCGGTACAGCTATCGGCACAATCCGAAGTTCTCATGTGCGGTTAGCTACAACGACCGGATCGCTAAACCTTGCTTAGGATTGGCTCACTAGCTGAGGAAAACATTTTCATTATGCAGAAAGTCTTTGTCAGCTTACGAGGAAATTCCTTTAAAAAACTTAGAAAAAAACATTTGTATGCTTAGGAGGATTTTTTTCTAGTAATTAATCTAATTTAATTAATCTAACATTTTCTTTGTATTGCAGACTAAACCTTTGCAAGAAAGCTTCGTACTGCTATGCCCCCGTTTTATGGCCACACACGCACTCGATAAAGCAGCTAAGTTGAAAAGAACTAGCAGCATGCACGAACAGGTCTGTCGCAGTGCGTTTTACACGCTAGCAAACATGTACTTCCCAAAACCGAGCGTTAATTACCACCCGTTGCAAGGTTCATGAGACGTGACGACGACGCTCGGATCGTGGTCGCACAGCTTGGAGTAGAGGATTTCCATCGAGCCTTAAAAAAGGGCAATGACACGGCATGATGCTTTGTTCACATAGCAGCGTATTTGTTCTCTCGCACGAGTGGCATTTGGTAGCGAAGAGATTCCCCGGTGTACATGAAACGATGTACAGCTCAGGTATACCATCAAGCTACATTGCAATTCATGGAGTACAGACGTACAGTCAACAAGGTGCAATTCGTTTTACTAGGGGTACGCTCCGAAATGCTGCGCGTAATGTAGCGAGCGAAGCGTAAAGACATTTCAAACATAACATGAAATAATGGCTGATCGCGATGGGCAATGCTTGTTTGAGTCGCCTGCCTAGGTGGGGATAGGCCAGCCCGCAATACACCCACGCGTGCACTTGCCTATGCCCCAGGCGCTCGTCAGGGTCATGCAGCGGGGGAAAAAATTAAGGTGTGTGTGTGGGGGGGGGGGGACTGAAGTGAAGACTGAAGTGGGTACTTCGTGCTAAACTTTTTGTATTACGTACTAGGGTAAAGAACGAGACTATGGCAACCCCACTAATGTGGGTTGATTTTCTTCTTGTTTTACTTGCGCCGGGGATGAAGAGGTCTTTAGGTAAACGAATGATCTACGTGTTACGTAAAATATGAAAATGTGTCAATTGTTGAGGGGGGGGGGGAGGGAGGGTGAGGTGCAACCCGATGCGTGCGTGTCGGTGTTCTGCCAGTTGCGTGGTATGTGAACGGCGTCGATGCCATAGGCACGACTACACCCCTCTCCTCGGCCTAACCTAACCCATAGCGTCCTCTGATCCTCCTTTCAACTACTCAGTGCCTAACCTAGCCTCAGATTATATTCCGATGAGTACCCCACCCGACCAAAGCCACCACCAGGAGACAACCCATCCACTTTTATCCTTATTGTAAGTTTTGCCCTGTTCGTCATGTAGGGTCTCTTACAACTCGTATACCCCCCCCCCCTCCCCTTGGCCTTCACTGTTGCCTGGATTATTCTCCTTCCTGCCCAAAAAGTGATGTTGTAACACTGTGCGTGAAAGAAATGATAATTTTTAAAGAAAGAGAAAAGTAGTTTTTGTTGGGTTCAGACATGAAGATATTTTTATTGCAATTTATAATTGCTTTGAACTGAGCAGAGTTAAAGTAAGTCATTAATAAGCATTACATAAGCAATTTACAAATCGCATTGATGCAGAAACCCATGTATAGAAGCCCAAAGTAATTTCAGAGTCCTAAACGAAAGTAAATCAGGCACAGCTAATGTGCGCATACTGTGAGCATCACTGATCTAGGGAAAGACAATGCATAAGTAGCAAGAAGGCAATTTTATTTATCACATTTAGACATTTTATCAAGTTCAGGGCATCTCATTCACAGGTAAACAATTCATAGAGATTGGTAAAGCCAAAATAACACTGAAAAGTCTCTAAACTAATTAAGGAAACGGTTTACAATACAACTGTCGAGAATGTTTGAGCTAAATTAAGGGTGTTACATAAGGGCAAAGTTTTCAAAGTTACATCAACAATTTATGTTCTATGAATGGAAAAAATACAGGATAAAGATCTGAACTGTTCCAAATAAATGAGAATGGGATCAACAGACACTACCAAAGAACCTTTTACACAGGGATCAGCTGAGCGCTTTCACGAGGAAGCAATGGTAACAGGAGTGGACAGGAACGGTCTACCATTTCCATGAGGCACTGGCACTATATATCATGAACTTTCGTACACTGCCGACTGTTGTTAGCAACAGTTGGAATGTCTGGAAAAAGGAAAAGCATAATAATGATACATCTAACATATCAGTCTAAATAGTCATCTGGAAGCATTTCCATATTCGCATGAAGTTTAGTGGCAACTTACATTAGAACTTCAGGTGCTTGACAATAAAGATTGCGGACTCAAACACCTGAGAGCATATGGAATGCCCCTTTTAATGAGTCGACATTGATGTGCTCTGAAACAAAAAAAAATTAGATACTAGTTTGGCCACAGAAGCATGTTGATGTCAACGTAAAACAAATCAATCAGAGATTGCTGTAGGCGTGTTACAGCCACACATTCCCCCCACAAGCAAAAGAATGTTTATAGGCAAATGAACTACTGACCAGGTTCAGCTCAATACGAGCCCAGCATAAATTTACACTCGGGTACAACAATGTGCTCAAAGCTTGTCTTCGTCACCTGAAAGAAGAACAGGACTTTGAATGAAAACAAATAGGTGTATGAACAGACTACATAAACAATATTTAAATAGATGCTTACCTCATAATATTTGAGATGGTCTCTTGACTTGAGATTGGAAACATGTCACATGAGAACCGAACCACTGTCACAGCAAAGTGGTTTCGCCATACATTTGCATCATCACCGCAAGAAAAAAGCACTGCAACAAATTGAAGACATGGTTTTAGGAAACGCACTTTTTCTTTCACCTGTAACGGTGCTTCCAACTCCCTCTTAGTTGGTTGCGACAAGAGTATGCTACTGATAACTGAGCGCAAACAGTACAGTAAGAACTACTTCCGAACAGTTTAAGGTTATGGCATGTAGCACATGAGTAGAAATGCGATTAGGAAAGAATATATTTGCAAGGTTACGAAGTAGTCCAAATCGTGAATACTTATGCTGTTTCAACAATAGCCAGGACAGGCACAGGGGAACATAACCTCTGAACGTTGTTTGTAAACAACTGCATCTTTTACTTATGTAACCATAACACAGCGGTCTAGTAAGTGTCCGCGGATGCGAAATTGCTTTAATAACGAAACGCGTAAACGAATGAAGACAGTCAATCGACCCCCACTTCATGATACATTTTATTCCGTGTCGTAAGAAATTACGTCATGGAGCGGGGAGACGTACGTGAACGCAAACTGCTTTGCAGCCGACGTACTACTTGTCACTTACCTGTCATCACACCACACCACAGCAACAGGAAATCTCGAATTGAATGTCCAAAAATCATGTCGAACGAGCAACCGGCGACATAATATATCGCAGCAAAGTCGAACCACTAGCCTGCCGGCGCCGGACGGCTGCCGTGACGTCACTGAGTTCCGTCAGTGTGCCAACCGCACGGATTGAAATGTCCTACATCTGCTAGTACTACGAAATATTTCAAACGCAATTAATCGAAAAAATGGCTCGTCATTTTGTGGGCCGATTATTGTAGAATCGATACTTAAAAGCGGAGCTAAAACGGTTGTGTGGTGTTTCTGGAAAGTCCGTGACTGACAGACAGATAGACAGACAGAGTCACGACCAAAGTTGTCGCGGGGCCTGTTTTGAAAATCTGAGCTCGCTTCGCTCGCTAAAAACTCCCAAACAGTTAAAACCACCATTGCACGGTTTCAAAAGCGGTTGGTTCATATTTTACTGCTCAAAACCAATGCACCAACGGTGCAATTAAAAGAAATGCACTTTGTTCTGTGTTCAAAGTCTGTAACCTTCATTTGCAAGTGTAGTGTTCTCGCATAAGAAATATTTGGTGCTTTGTAAACAGAACACAACAGTCCTTGCATGGGCAGTAAATATTACAACAGGAGTCATTCTTTTAACGCCCTTTGCCATCCAAAGGCGACTCACTTGAAGTACCGTCCGTCACTTCATATTTTTAATTGGCAAATTGCATCATTTCAAAGTAACAAAGTATTTTTTGGGTGCTCGATTGTCAAAGCAAGTTCCAACTTTGTCAAGAATATTTATGACCCTTGCAAAGACTTCCTGTCACTACCCGTAAAGTTTCACATTGTCAGCAGACTGATTCATTAGGCATACTCCTAAAGAAAGCAAAATTAATGGAAAAGCTTAGTTTGTAGTGTTATATTTAGTGGGGAGGGAATTTTATATTTTGTCCAAAGTAGATCTAGAAATTGAGATTAGAGGTCTCAAACTTTATATTTTAGTACCATTGTAAGCCGCAGTGGGAACAGAGAGCCGCAGATATTCAATATTATTAACATCTGCTACCGGTAATAATTGCATCACACGGAGAGGGAATTGTGCAAAAAATTCGGCTGTGCCATTACAGGATAAGATGAGGTTACCATTGCGAACCCACGAAGGACAATAAATTTCTGCGTATTGACGCTAATATGTAACCTTCGTAGCTTAAAAAGTTCTGTCTCCAATGCGAAGCCACTGTCCCGTCTTTAACTATAGGGTTCCTAAAGCTGTGTGAATCGTCAAAATAGAATGATTTTTTTTTTGAATTCCCAACAGTTAGAACAGTACAAGTACTACAATTTTGACTGACATGCTGAATCAATTTCGGAAATAAAGTCAGTCTTGTTGTAACAGCAGAGAAAAATTATACCTTCTTGCTTGCCGGCACGTCCTCCGGGTCGTCGCCGTCCATTCTGCGGAGACACTGAAAACAAAGAATTACCGAAACATACGTTTAAATGTGCGAGCCTTTGTCTGGATAAATTTTGGGTAACGTTTGTCATCCGGCTGATCAATGCGCGCTCGGTTAGCGCTCGCCCGCCTGACTAAGAACTAGGGCCAGGGTTGCCCTGTTTGTTGAGAACATGATAGGATCACTCTTTCAGACCTGGGTTTTTATCGAAACCTGGAGTATTTCTTAAATAGTTTGAATGCACATTGCCGTCACAGAACATTTTTTTTCGCCCCCAAAATGCTAAAAAGACGTCTAAAAACTGTCTGAGAAAATGGCCCGACCCACGTAGTATTTTTAAAAAATTATTGAGTTGTGGGTGAACCTGTCGATTTAAATAGCAGGGTATGTCTTCATCCCAGCGAATCTTATTTTTACATCTTTAGTGTATTCCTCTACACTCTCCCCCGTTCCAGTGAACGACTAATGGTCCCACGCCAGTCATTGCGAAAATCTTGTCGCGAACGGCATCGGCATCCGCAAGGAACATCCCCAACAGAATGATCCGACACCAGTATGCGCCGTCAAGACATAGCCGGCGAAAACGGGTACATGTGGCACTCAGAGCCAATAGATCTCGGACCTCTATAGGGTTGTTACAAGCTCCAGACTTTTGCATTCCAGGACTTTTCCAGGACCAAAATCGAGATTTTCCAGGACTTTTTAATCAGAATTTACTGGATATAAAGGAAAGAAAAACACGAAATGCAGTCATAAGCAGCCGGGCAGCCGACACTAGCGCTCGGTGTCGCGGCAAGCCTAGTGCGGCAGCAACGGAAAACGGACGGACGCGGAGGGCGCGCTTGGCGGCATATACAATATCGGCGGATTTTGAATTTTCCAGGACCTCGCGACTGATTTCCATGACTTTTCCAGGTTTTCCATGACCATATTTTTTTCCATGACTTTTCCATGACTTCCAGGTTTTCCATGACCTGTAACAACCCTGCTCTAGGTACTCCATGAGCCGTAGGATCTGCTCCTCTGGAAGGTTTTCCATTATCTGACACCTGGAAATGAACACGTGAAAAATCTTACGATTCTTAGTGTATTGCAAATGGTAAACAAGCGCAGACAACCGTGAAATGATAAAATTTCCCACCCCAAATCCAGACGGTGCGGAAAGACGCCATTCGGCGAAAGCATTGCAGACAGACGGGCTGAACTGAGATCCGGGAAAACGCGTCATTCCAGAAGGTACACACCAAATGTTTAAGATTTAAGACGTATCTTAGGACGCTAACGGCACAGAACAGCCCTTAAAGTGCACTTTATAGCAAGTCTGTCTTTATTTCGGAATTCCGTACTTTAAATCTCCCTCTTCAAAACTGGCTATGGAGCCAAACAAAATATTTTGGTCTTCATGTCGAAAAAGCGGGTTGCATATGTCTCAGGGGAATGCTGGATCTCGGAAACTAAAACAGATATCGCCACCGGGCCAACTGCATTTTTTTCGTCTTTTTTGATATAGTTCACGACTAAATTTTCAAATATACATCCTTAAAATTGCGAGGTACCCAGCCAAAAATGTGTTTTAATTTTACAAATATAAATTTTGCGTAATATTTCTTCAAGTTAAAATATAGGTTGACGCACACCAAAAGATGCGCTGTTTAGTCAGCTCTCCGGAACTGCTTCTAGATTCGCGCTCACTTTTGCCGAGTTACAGCAGTTTGAGTGACGCGGGCCAGCAGCCACGCGGGCCGTGCCGCGGGCGGCGTGGCCGCTCTGTCCCCATAAGCAGCGGGTGGAAACTCATACGGCGGCGCTGGTATAAGTTGGCTGAGCTCGCCACGGCCGCGGGCGGCTGCAGGCGGGCAGCCGCTGAGGACACTCGTCACTTCGCACAATTCTTAAATATATTTACGGGTTCGATCCCCCGGGGAGACACTGGCGGCGGCACGGTGGCGGTGGCATATTTCCTGAGTGCTACGCTATTTTTGCTTTTCCCAAACACTCGCCCGTTTTTAGTCCGTCCCGACACGTTTCGGTAGAAACGGACAGGAGCCGGGCTTATAGTCTGATGCCGACTGTTTGTTCGTTCGGGCGGACGTGTGTGCGCTGACTAATCGTTCACGGAGAAACTTCAAATTTGGAGGATAGACTTCTTTTATGACGTAGATAAACGTACGGTGGCAACAATTTTCAAATTTTGTCGCGTTTCTGTTTTATGAGAATTGTTAGATTTGTTAGGGTAGGGTTGGCCGCTGCGTGTGGTGCGCCTTCAAGGCGCACTCCGTGGCGGGTCGGGGCGGGCTAAGGTTAGCGATTTTAATCGTTACAAAAATATGTACCACCGGACACATCTCTAGAGACCTGAGGCGGGGGCCGGAGGCCCCCGCAAACGCCGCCGGCAGGCCAAGCTGGCCAAGTCCCCCTGTCGAACCGAGGTGCCAGTGGAGCGGAGCGGAACTGGCACCGAGGTTCGACGGTGGGACGGGCCAGCTGGTTGAAATCCAAGAGAAGTCCGTTTGCGATGCAGTCGGCGACAAGATGGATGCGTGGCGCCGGAGCCCGTGCAGGCCTCCGGCCTTTGCTTCGTTTGAGAAAACCACAACAGCCAGCAGTGTTCCGTGCGTCGCCAAACAAGCTTGAAGCAATGCGCCGTGCCACTGTACAGGTTATGTTTCACGAACCACAAAAGAAACTAATTAATATTCGATTGGCGCTGAGACACGTTTGAACAGCTAAGGGCCGGGGCCGAGCCGCGGCATGAGTACGAGAAATACAGCGTTCAGTTTTTCATTGTGTGTATTACAGGCGCGAGTTGTAAATTGCACCTTTGCTCCGTAGTGAGTGTAGAAACAAATATTTTAAGTTGCGCACTGTATCCGATAACGGTCGTCCCGAATAGCCCCCGACCTTGTGTGTAAACAAACCCTAGCTAGCTCAGCCCTACCCAGTATCTCTCATACTCACGTCGCTCTGCCGCGGCTCGACCCCGGCCCTTAGCTGTTCAAACGGGTCTCAGCGCCAATCGAATATTAATTAGTTTCTGTTGTGGTTCGTGAAACATAACCTGTACAGAGGCACGGCGCATTGTTTCAAGCTTGTTTGGCGACGCACGGAACACTGCTGGCTGTTGTGGTTTTCTAAAACGAAGCAAAGGCCCGGAGGCCTGCACGGGCTCCGGCGCCGCGCATCCATCTTGTCGCCGACTGCATCGCCAACGGACTTCTCTTGGATTTCAAAAACGGGTGAGTGTTTGGGAAAAACAAAAATTGCGTTGCACTCAGGACAGATGCCGCCGTTCCGCCGCCAGTGTCTCCCCGCGGGATCGATCCGTAAATATATTTAATAATTGTGCGAAGTGACGGGTGTCCTCAGCGGCTGCCCGCCCGCAGCCGCCCACGGCCGTGGCGAGCCCAGTCAACCTGTGCCGAGCCTGGGACCAGCGCCGCCGTAGGAGTTTCCACCCGCTGCCATGAGCGCCCAGCCGCCAGCATAGGCGGCCAGCGGCCACGAGGCGCGCGCTCGGTTTGACGCCCGTTACTGGCCTGGGAAACTGTTACCGGTAAATCCGAGAGTACATATCGGTTCCTCGAGATGTCCTTTAATAAACTGATCATGGAGCCAAGCAGAAAAAAAACGAGGTCACACTTGGAAATGGCCAGGAAACGGCCAGTCACAAATTCCGGAAAATCGTTACTTAAACGTTATCTGATTGGCATGAAATTTTGACAGGCTGTTCTTAAAGTATCCCCCTACCACAATAACTACTGTCCCAAATCATATTTTATCGCCTGTACCACAGTTTAGAAGAGGGACATTTAAAGTACGGAATTCCGAAATAAAAACAGACTTGCTATAAAGTGCTCATTTAAAGCTTTAGCGTCCTGACTATCTGACACGCCGTGTGTGTGGTTGGGCCGTGAGGGGGGTACCGCTGCGGCTGCTGCTTGCACCTGCCCGTCGACTGGATTAGGCGTCACGAATGCGTCCACGAGGGGGGAGGGGTGCGGGCAGACGCCCTCCCTCTCGGCCAGCAAGATGGTCTCGGTGCACACGACGATAGTGCCGCAGTTACGCCAGCAGGACTCCGGTCGGCACCAACGCGAGCATCGCGTTGATGGCCTTCCGAAAACTGAGGTCGCCTGTAGTGGCTGCGTCTCCCTCGTGTCCTTATTGGCTGAGCGATAGCGAAGCCCTGGATCGACTGGGTCAAAAATGTTTTGTCTGCCTGTCTGTCTGTTTGTCCGCGCGATTTCTCGAGAACGGTTTGACGTAGAAAGCTCAAATTTAGACCACATCTTTCTTGCATCATACCAGAGTCAACCTCCCCTCAGAGGCACCGCAGCCCAAGCGGTTTCTTAGATAATTTTCACATGTAGACCAAAATTATAAATCCGCCGGTTGGGTAAAGTCAGTATGCGCTATACGCCTGTCGTGGAGGGGCGGATCAGTGACGCGAGTGGGTTACGCTCGGTTAGGTTAGTAGGGGCCTGGGTAGGCTAGGCTCGGGCAGGTAAGGGTAGGTTAGGACTGGTTGAGCGGCATTGATAAGAAAAGGCTGATGTAAGATACGTTCGGAAGGCAGAACATGAGTGTGGTTGCAACCGTGCGGAGAGAGTGACGCCCGCAGGGCGTCTTACTGACTTGGTAATCTGACTTGGCGCTGCGGGGCCCAGTCCACGACCTGCAGGTGACCCGGGGCGCGCCCGTGCCCCCGCGCTGCGCAGTGCACGCTCCTTGAGAGTGCATGCCCGATTCTGCCCCCCCCCCCTCTCCCGGCTCTGGGGTACGATTGTGGTGTCAAGTAGGGGGTTTCAAATAAAGTAGGTTTTAAAAATACGGACAGAGTCTGATAAAAGCATGTCTCAGATAACTAAAATTTAACGTTTTTGGTCAACATTTACCCGGAGCGCAGCTGGTGCGGCTCATCGCCACGGCGGGGTGTCCCGGGCACGCCCTAGCGGCCCCTCCGCCGTCACGGCCGCTGGCCGCTGCAGACCCCTCGCCCCCTCACCGAGGGTCTGGCCTGGACATCGGGCCGGGTCGCTGCGGCGGGGCGGCTCACGGCCTCCCCGTGCATTCAGCGCTCACGACCAATCTCGTCCGCTGGTATGAAATTTTGCCTTGCGCGTGGGGCTGGCGTGCTGGCGTTAGCGCTGCCCTCCCTGGCCGCCTGCGGGTCAGGGCCGACATCGGTTCGCCGTTCCAAGACTACGACATCGTTGATGTGGCGCGGCGTGGACGTGGCACCCCATCACAGGCACGGGCACCGCCGTGAGCACGGCTCCCGGCTCCCGGCAGCTCGCGGTGGCGTCGCCGTGTTGGACCACGGACTGCCCGGGCGGGCCGCTGGCTGCATGCGCATGGGGGTGTAGACAAGTTGACAGCACCGCGTCATCCGTCCGGGCTGCCCGTGGTTCAACACGGCGACGCGGCCGCGAGCTGCCGAGCCGGGGGCCACGACCCCGCCACGCCGTGCGCACACCAACGACGTCGTCGTCTTGGTACGGCGAACCGCTGCGGCCCGGCCGGGTCTTCGCTCGCCCACCAGCCGGGCAGCGCACAGCCAGCGCAACGGCACGGCACGGCGCTCGACCCGACAGCATGCGCGCTCTCTCGCACACTCAGCGCGGCGACCCGATAGACCCGCCCACTGGAGTGCGTTCGAGAACTCCCCCCGAGTGCACCGTGCCACCCGAAGGCCGTCCGAGAACACTTCGGGTGCACTCGGGAGTGTCGGAGTGGGGCGTCCGAGAACTCCGCCGAGAGCACCCGATCGAGTGGAATCTCACCCACCTCTTGGAGCAAGGTGCAATGTCACTCGATGGGCAAGGCGGGAAGTGGCGGGAAGCCGACGAATGGCCGCACGTCGTGAGTGATATGGAGTTGAATGCATGGACGTCGACGCACGCTTTGTGCGTTTCGGAAAGTGGGGAACCCGTGAGGGATGGGGGCAAGCTGCTCCTCATGCCCACCGACGATCGTAAGTGACATTAAAGTGAAACTGTTGCCGTAGATAGAGGTTAGGTTCTGATTGTATTCTATTTATTTTCTGCTGTCTTTTTGGCGACTGGCACGTTAGTTCTTGTTGAGGAATCAGAGGAGGTCTTAAACGCCTTCGGAATTTCAACTCAGCAGTCGTGTCAGGAAGAATGTGGCAGCCCTAGCCCAACAGAGTTGACCACCAAAGGTAAATGTCGTTCTGCTTTGCTTATTTCTTAATGTTGTAATGGTGACTGATCTGATTTCATCTAAATTCTTACAGATTGTCCTGCTCAGTGGAAGGAGGATGATGCTGTAAAGTACCTTATTCATCTACGTCACAACAAACTTAAGACTTTGTTTGCGAGCACAGGTCTTAGCAATCAAAGGAAGTGGGAGAAGCTTGCTAGAGAGCTCAAAGAGCAAAAAATGGGAAACAAATTCTGGGACTTTTCATGGAAACAGTGTGAAGCAAAATATAAGGATTTAAAGAAGCACTACAATAAAGTCAAGGACCAGTTAGGGGACCGTTGCAGTGGGGAACCACCGGTGAAGAAATTTCGTTTCTATGATGATATGGATGAGGTTTGTTTCAGCTCTCCGACTGTCAACCCAGTTGCAACGGTCTCGTCTTTGGGTTCCCAGCCATCAACTTCAGCCGCATCCAGCTGTGATGCACAATCTGAGCGGTCAACATCACCTGATGAGAAAGAATACAATCCCATCTTAAAGAGCAGAGAGACGAACTACAAAAAGACACGGGTGGGTCGACCTGCATTTTCAAAATTAACAAAGGCGTTACCAAACAACAGTGTGAGACAAAAACATGACGATTGCAGACAGTACTCACATTTGGAGCTTTTATCTCAATATCAGTGCCATCCACTGCTCCAATTACATTAGGCATTTTTGCCCAGCCATAAAATTTATCTTTACATGCCTGTATCTGATCATGTGATGGCCACTTAATGACATATCTTGCAATACTGCACAGACACTTCACCACTCGAAAAAAAGAGTCACTAGCTGAGGATTTTCCTACATCGAAGCGATCGCCCGCAGACCTGAGACATTTCAAAAAAGATTACAAGAACATTATTTCAACCTATCGTATGCAGAATAGTCTGTAAAATAATTACCTGAATGAATCGGGGGTGGCTAAGAGCCACAATGTTACAAGCAGCTGGATGCGCACAGGGATGACCGGACGTCCAGAAAAGTTTTGCTTGGAAAGGAGAGGCCCTAGGCGACGTTCGAGGGCTTCGTACACTTCAGGCATCATCCTGAAGTGCTGTCGAAACTGTTCGCTGTTCATATTAGGGATAGTCACATTTATATATCCTCCTATCCTAACGGGCTTTAGCCTCTCCCCACGGAGGCGCCTCGCTAACATCAAGATTTGCAAGCGAACGAGCCAAAGGCTAGCGTCATCCTCAGCTTCGTTGTTCAAAATACTATTTATGAAGGTAATCGTAGCATTAAGTGCAAGTGACACTATTACACGCCTCCTCTCTGCTTGATTTTCCATCGCTTCCATGGCCTGCAGGCAAGCGGACGCGCTGATGTAAACAAAGCAGACGACATCTCGGCTCACCCGTGCCGTCCGAGAACGATCAACACTCCCGATCCCCCCGACGGCCACTCTACCCCCACCACCGAGTTACCTCGGGTGACGTTGTCGAACGCACCCCTGACGGTCTCTGTCTCTGGCCCGTGGCTCTCGGCACGCTGCGCTACGCTCCGCCACGCCACGCGGTGACCGCCTTGCCAGATGGGTTGCCTCCTTTCCGGCGCTCAGTCCACAAATTGTATTTCGCTGTAGCGGTCGTAATTTTGATTTGCGACCCCAAGTGTCCTATATGAAAATACTCGTCTAGGTGCCCCCTATACGCTCCCGAAGTAATGCAGATATGAACATTTACACCCTGTATAAACAAAATCGTGTTCGTAATATGCTTGCTGCAATACCTTCGTAATTACGAAAGAAATTCACTGTAAGACTTTTAGATTGCGTCCCCACTCAGCACCATGCGAACCAGCCGCATGAAAGGGATCTCACACTGACCACCGCAAAGGCTATCGAACCCCACCAGCCGGGTATTGTGGGGAGGGGCCCAGAACCGAACATGGACCCTTGGGAAGGAGGGGTCGGGGGAGGCACAGCGCGGCGCGGAGACACAGGCGCGCCCCGCGCACCCTGCGGGTCGTGGACTGGGCCCCGCAGCGCCAGGTCTGTTTTGACAGCCGGTGGGCCGCGCAGGGGAGCCGTACTTTATGGACGACCCCTGGTCTTTGGGGTGGCGGGGCGCGGGCCGAGCCCCTGACTCAGTGGAACACGAGGTTCAGACTGGCTTCTTATCGGACCGCTCCAGGGTGGCGTTTGTCACGCCGGCACACTTCGGTTCGCCGTACCAAGACGACGACGTCGTTGGTGTGCGCACGGCGTGGCGGGGTCGTGGCCTCCTTCATGACCACTGCCGCCGGCGCGGCCCCCGGCTCGGCAGCTCGCGGCCGCGTCGCCGTGTTGAACCACGGGCAGCCCGGACGGATGACGCGGTGCTGTCAACTTGTCTACACCCCCATGCGCATGCAGCCAGCGGCCCGCCCGGGCAGTCCGTGGTCCAACACGGCGACGCCACCGCGAGCTGCCGGGAGCCGGGAGCCGTGCTCACGGCGGTGCCCGTGCCTGTGATGGGGTGCCACGTCCACGCCGCGCCACATCAACGATGTCGTAGTCTTGGAACGGCGAACCGATGTCGGCCCTGACCCGCAGGCGGCCAGGGAGGGCAGCGCTAACGCCAGCACGCCAGCCCCACGCGCAAGGCAAAATTTCATACCAGCGGACGAGATTGGTCGTGAGCGCTGAATGCACGGGGAGGCCGTGAGCCGCCCCGCCGCAGCGACCCGGCCCGATGTCCAGGCCAGACCCTCGGTGAGGGGGCGAGGGGTCTGCAGCGGCCAGCGGCCGTGACGGCGGAGGGGCCGCTAGGGCGTGCCCGGGACACCCCGCCGTGGCGATGAGCCGCACCAGCTGCGCTCCGGGTAAATGTTGACCAAAAACGTTAAATTTTAGTTATCTGAGACATGCTTTTATCAGACTCTGTCCGTATTTTTAAAACCTACTTTATTTGAAACCCCCTACTTGACACCACAATCGTACCCCAGAGCCGGGAGAGGGGGGGGGGGCAGAATCGGGCATGCACTCTTAAGGAGCGTGCACTGCGCAGCGCGGGGGCACGGGCGCGCCCCGGGTCACCTGCAGGTCGTGGACTGGGCCCCGCAGCGCCAAGTCAGATTACCCCCCCCCCCCCCCCCCACCCACCTTCTACTTCCACTACTTTTAAGAACAAGGTAGGCGTACGCCAGACCGCGTCGTGGCGTAACAGGCTTCGCTCATCGCGAATCACTGTTCCGCCACTCCACGCCTGGCGCACGCCTACCTTGGCCTGCCGGCGGCTGCCCCTTGACGAGTAGGATCCTGCGGGGCAAGTCAGTAAGACGCCCTGCGGGCGTCACTCTCTCCGCACGGTTGCAACCACACTCATGTTCTGCCTTCCGAACGTATCTTACATCAGCCTTTTCTTATCAATGCCGCTCAACCAGTCCTAACCTACCCTTACCTGCCCGAGCCTAGCCTACCCAGGCCCCTAATAACCTAACCGAGCGTAACCCACTCGCGTCACTGATCCGCCCCTCCACGACAGGCGTATAGCGCATACTGACTTTACCCAACCGGCGGATTTATAATTTTGGTCTACATGTGAAAATTATCTAAGAAACCGCTTGGGCTGCGGTGCCTCTGAGGGGAGGTTGACTCTGGTATGATGCAAGAAAGATGTGGTCTAAATTTGAGCTTTCTACGTCAAACCGTTCTCGAGAAATCGCGCGGACAAACAGACAGACAGGCAGACAAAACATTTTTGACCCAGTCGATCCAGGGCTTCGCTATCGCTCAGCCAATAAGGACACGAGGGAGACGCAGCCACTACACCAATTGCTTAAAAAATATGTTAAATGCTTCTTGCTGTTTGCGTCAGCGACCGTGCGCTGGTGCCGGGCCGCTGCCCTTGCCGCCCTCAGCCGGCCCCGCGCCCTGAGCGCCCCCGTGGCCCCAACGCCCCCGCCGACCCCAACTGCCCCTGCGTTGCTGTTTCTAACATCGGGTGGGTGCGATTGGCCGTAGGATTGCATGATGATCAGGCATGTCGCTCGCTCGCAGCTGTCACTCCACTTTTCCCCGAGCACCACTTGGTCTGCCTCCCCCCCCCCCCCCCCCCCCTCCTTGGCGACTGCCCGAGGTGCCGCTGCTGTAAGATCACCTGATGAGATGCGGAAGGACGCAGCGTTGCCGCGAGGGTCAAGGGCTGTGTCACAAGCCCCCTCCCCTCCCCGCCAAAACGGGAAGCCCGGCGCCAGCAGGGGCGCACGGCTCACGACCAGCTCCGCGGTCAGGGTCATGGTCAGTTCTGAAGCGGTACTCAACGGAGCCACATCGCTCCAAAGCGCAAGTCGAAGGAGGACGGGAGTGCGCTGTGGTTCCGTAGACCCCGGCTCTACGGACAGTCAGAGTACCTACCACCCGTGTGGAACGGAGGTCTGTAAATTTGTCGTACTTTAGTCGTTTTCCGATTACTAATGAACAGTGAGATTACGACAAAATAACGACAGACGGGTACGGCAAAAATACGGCAGAAGTACGACAAACGCGTTTGTCGTCCTTTCGACATAAATTTGTCGTTTTTTGGACGTATAACGGACCACTTTTACTTCAAAAAGACGACAAATTTACGGCGCGCGCCAGGGCGGCGGTGTGCGGCGTTGCCAGACTGCCCACAGAAGTGACGTCATCGCGGCGGGGCGGCTTTCGCGCCATTCATTCTAAATGGGCTTCCAGCTTCGTGCTCTTGCTGCCCTCCGCTAGTTTAATCGCCCCAGGTTTTAGTGTATTGGTGTGGGTATTTTCATCAATAAGGAATTTCAAGACAAAGTTTAACACACTTGGTAAGGTTTATATGTACATATATTTACATAATCTTTTTTTCTCATTCGTTTCAGACACACAGTGACACACATCACTCTAACTCAAAATTGTTTAGAGGCTCCGAAAGGTACAGATTCCCCGAGTCTTCAATTTTAAACATGACAATGACTAAGTCAAAAACGGGAATTACAGCAGACTGAAATAATAAATCACTTTGGACAGAAGTCCCACATCTAAAAAGATGCTTAAAAACAACAAAATCAGTTTCCAAAGGATCTGTGAATACAGGTTTAATTATAGAATAATACCCAGGTTGACAGGAGCAATTTTCAGAGCACCCACAAATCAATTTTACAAAGGAAATTACCTTTCCGTATGTGACTGCATCGCCTTTTAGATACTTTACAAAAGAAGACACTCTTTCTCCTTGTTTGTAAGCTGAAGAGACATATAGCAGATTGTATTTAAGAAGTCTGTGAAACAAGAGCAGTTGAGACTCTGGGTTTGAAACATTTTTTTTTAAAACCCCTACAACCCAAGCCGTGTCAATAGTTATATTAAAAAAGTTTCCAACACAGTTGATACCAGAAGATATTTGCTCACTTATTTTTATCCTATATTTTCTTTTTAAATTTGTACAATAATATTTAGCTGGGCCCTCCCCTAATTTATTCATCATTATAGGCAAATGAGTGATCATGCGAAGGTTTGAGTTAATTTGCAAACCAATGTGTCGAGTTCCATGGATGAGATTTAACAACCTTCCATTCACATCTTCAAACTTAAAACAGCTGACACTCCAAAGTGGTCCAAGAGATTTAACACACTGGTGTAGGTGTAAACACATATGCAAGTTGTGAGACATGTTATCAACACCGTACTGACCTTCAAAGTCCCGAACAAATTGATTTAACACCCTTTCTGTTTCCTGTAAATCATCTTCACTGATGCTACTTGAATTTAATAGAGCAACACCTTTGACAAACAAGGAGAAGTGATTGTAATCTTCAGTTTCTAACACATCACGAAGAAGCAGCATCGAGTAATTAAATAGGAAAGACCGCAGTTCAGTGGCCTTCCAATGACTTAACTTGTCAATGGCCTGTGGCAGTCTTTGCAAAAAATGAGGGGGTGCCTGCTGCAATAGTTTAAGCGTAACTAAATTGGCGTTATCTTGATACTTTCCATCAATGAACCAAAGGCGAATCATTTGCCTCATTACACCTAGGTACAAACAGTGCATGGAGTCTATTGCCATAGAAGAAAACATGTTTTCCAAAATATGCGAGAGCACTGTCGGTCCTTTACTTCCACAGAAGCGCTCTTCAATTCTAGCAACTATGGTGGTGATTATTCAATTCTGCACAGCCAATCTCGCATGTTTCTGGTATTCCTCCATTGTTCTGTGCGGTGTGTTCTCTTCATAGGGAACTACAGTCGCATCACCTGGCTTGGCTCCCTTTGTCTTACAAACAGGGCAAGAATAAAATCCGGAATGAGTTTTCATGTTAAGAAACATAGCTGTTGCTGGTGCATCACAACTTCCACATATAACTCTTGCAGTAACTTTCTGAGTTTCTTCTTTATTGTAAAATTTTACATCAATGCCACACTTCAACACTTCTAGCTCTTTCCGGTTGTTGTTGTTGCCGATTGTTTAAAAATTGTTTCTCTGGACGGCGAAAAGCATTCCTCTTGAACAATATTGTCCACGTCTGGAAGACTACCAAGGTGGCCGCAAACACTAGTAAACTGTTCATTGTGTGCAGCCGGCTCCCTGTGTCTAATGGCCTCAGTTGTCCCATGCACACCTTCAAAACAAAAATAAAGAAATAGTTTTGTTCATGAAAATGTGGGGCTATAGGCTCAACGGCTGAAACAATTTTTCCACGGTCAATGCGTTCTTACCTAAACAGAGCCGTTTACATATTGAAGTTCCGTATACAGAGAGTCTTGAAGTGTCACACACTGAAAATTGAGCTCCATCTGCATTTAAACTGAGGCCACTAAAAGAAGATAATGCAAACATTTTAGTATTGATGACACATAAACATTACCTGTTAGGTATTCAAAAGACACTGAGATTCGAGGGTTATGCACTGACCTGCACATCATACTGTCATATTCAGAAATATTTTCGAATTTGTCAGCGTCAGCCGTCAACTGCTGCGCTTCTTGTCTAGAGACCGGCTTCTGATCATCCATTTTGAAAAAAATATGGCCCTAAATGATACGTGCTGGCTCGACATTCATTTCAGACTCTGTCAGCGTCGGCCGCTCCCCTCTCATTCACAACAAAGCCACTCCCCCCCGCCCCGCCCTGCCTCGCCTCTCCCGCGCACTTTCCCGTCCCTTCGACTCGGCTGCACTCGACCCTCGTCAGCGAAGGCGGTGCGTTGTTGCCAACGCTTGAAACTATTGACTTCCTCTTCTACGACGAGAATATTTAGATAAGTATTTTGTTTTCACTTACGGCTCCGCTATGCAATGCAAAGAGATTGAGCGACATTCTAGTGACACGAATACGCGTATAGCATGTTTCTTCTATTACTTTGTATGTCCGTAAACTTAGCGTTGCTGGCCTGTATTGTGTGTTGGTTGTCATTCCCCGTTTGACCGGCTGGACTGCTTGACAGTAAAGTTAGAGTTTGAGAACAGGTTTTCAAAGGGTTCGGTAAACGGTGTAATGGCTCCGCGCAGAGGGTTTTGTTTGGTGTTTTCGAAAAATCCCCCTGCCGCGGACGTCGTGAGGGAAGACAAGATAGAGCGTATTAACAACAATCATGATGAAGCTGGACCTTCCAACTCAGCCACTGTGCATTTCCAGTGCATTTCCGAACTCGCGTACATTTGTGTGACCAAGCGCACTTACCGTTTAAAACTTTAACGCATTGCAGAAATATTAAAAAATAAACGTACTTACGGCGCTCGGTGCTATTTTTCATTGGACTAGAATTGCGAGAAAAGAAAAACACCAGCGAACAAAATATCTTAATCGTTCCCGAAACACATTTCGATATGAAAAACGTAAGAAACAACAACTGCAGAGACGTCACCCAACTCAGGCCATAAATTACACACGCACGGCGCCACCATACGACATCTAAGGATCACCCCTACCCTACGTCATCAATCTTGCGGTAGGAGTTGTGTGGATACCTGAGAGAGAGAGAGACACTCGTCGCGGCCTGTCATTGGCTCGGGGAGGATCTGAGCGGACCCGGAGATGAGTTGCTTGGAGGATGAAAAAGAGGACCCCTGAGGGGGCCCTCTAAGGCGGAGCCGGCCCAGGCTCAGGCCGAGGTAGGTGTTAGTCTGCAGGGACTCTCCTCATGGTGGTGGTCTTGAGGTCAACGGGGAGCTAAGGACGGTCAGAGCGGCCTAGCCGGTCATGACGGGGTCAGAATCCCCCCCCCCCCCCTGCACTCGTTGCCCTGGTCAGGGGGAGAGAGAGTAGATAGGTCGTATTCCGATAACCGGAGGTGGCGGTGCGGCGGCCATCTTTTTTCCAGTTTGTGGCGCCTTACTCAAGGTAAGCATAGGCGTCTCGTCATTATTTTCTGTTCATGTTCAATTTTGAGCTGTGAGGTAATGTAAAAGTTACTCTTTGGGTGAGTGAAAGTGTATTTTACGATTGGAGCTAAAAGAAACCTCGCTAAAATGCGTGCTTGTCATGAAAATCGAGCCGAAGATAGGCCGGGTGGACTTTGTTGTGGTCTGATTTTGGGCCAGTTTTAGCGTCATTTTCGCCCTATTTAAGCGCGGAATTAGCCAAGATTTCTGTCCCTGGTTCTTAATTCGTAGTTTTCCTTATCATCAGGATCCAAATCGTCCCGATGATTTATTATTAGAGGAGGACTGTGTCGGATAAGACTCCGAACCTTAACCTGTCCTTGTGTCATTGGTTTGGTCGTTTTGATGCCTCCATCTTAAAGCTTTGGGATGATTTCTATGGCCCTGAGACTGCACACCGTTTCTGTGAAAGTTTCCTACACAAACTTTTTCCAACGTTCAACACCTCAGCCTCTTCTTAAGATTTTTTCAATTTTCTTTTCGGAAAATGTTACTAAAAATGAACCCTTATAAGTAAAAAAAAAGTTTATGACTCAACCTTTAAAAAAAATTCCCACTGTTTGATCTAAAAAAACTCCTATTTTAAGGGCTGTTACATACATGTGCCCCCTTTTAAGAACTTTTGAACTTTGTACCTGAGTCTCCTTCTACCATAATTGACTTTGTTCACAATGATCTCTCTCTAGTTCCTTACCATATCTTTGCCGTCCTATAGTGCCAATGAGCACGATTAATGATGAATGTACATATTTTTTTTCTAGTCTATCTATTTGCTGTTGTGCAGGTTTTATGTGTTATATCCTGCCAAATTGATGAATTCCTCAAATATGACTTGCTGAATAAAATATGTATTACACTTTTGATTTTTGACTTTTATTTTGAATTTTATACAACTGAAGGTGACATGCAAGCAAGGAACACATGCACTACAGTACCTTGCATTTACATTTGCATTAACGATCCGAATAATACACATTGACCATGAACATGACAATGAAACCCATCTACTGTCGCTGTTTACATTCAATGCAATACCACATCCTCTTTGGAACTGTTTTTAAATGGAAGCATCTAGCATGAAACCACTCGAGGGTGCAGTCTTCTCCAACACATCGGACCATGGGATCCTCCCATGGTTTTTGACAGAAGCAATACAAATTCTCATCATCTTCGTCAGATGTACCAGAATTAGTATGGAGAGACCTCAAAGAGGAGAAGTAGCGGCTCAACAACTCCGAAATAATCACTCTTCTAAAAAATACTTCATCCTTATCAATGATGAATTCTTGCAGTCTCACATCAGGAAATACACGTTTAATAGTTGTTCCATTAGGATGGAAAGCAATGTAATCACAGTACTTAGCCTTTACCAAGCCAACACAAAACAACTGGATCTGAAATAAGTGTTTCATTGGGATGAAGTTTTCATCCAAATTCTGGTTTTGGGGGGCTTTCATTTCGATTATTCCTCGGCCACAGCAGTCACAATTAACAAACCCATCTGGGGTTGCCCCAATGAATAGTACTTCAGGTGGAATAAACAGACCACTTTCAGCGACTAGTACATTGTCGTGTGTTTCATCTAGTTTTTGGAGGTATTGTTCCCTTATCATATTTCCAAGTTTCTTCCTGCGACGCATCCAATAGCTGACAAACGTTTTTTGGAAAGGGTAACATATACTTTTGATAACAGTAATGGATGGATTGTCAAGAGATGTATGCACAGCATTATACAAGCTTGCAGTTATTCGACCTGCTCTCAATGATTTCCACAAGAGAGAGTCGGATTGTTTTTTAGTTTTCTTTTCAATTGCTATGCTCTGCTGAAGTCTGACAGTGATTGTTCTAAATATTTCATTGCTCTTCTGCTGAAGTTCAGACAATGTCAACTATGTAAACTGAATATCAAAAAGATCGGTTAATTTTGTGGGGAGATCTACCCAGCCTTTAGGTGCATATTCAGCTGCATACTGAGGTATGACTCTGAAAATACTAGCACATGCACCACTTTCATGAAGTTTCTGCAGCCAGATATCAAAATCATGTTTTGTGACCGTATCAGGTACATTATTCAAAATATTCAAATGTTTATCTGAAGGTTCTGAAGGCTCACTTCCAGAGGCAAGCAGAGCTTCTCTCGTCTTTCGAGATGGTGTAAAATCAATATCAAAGACTTCAGCAGGGGGAACTTCTTTCAGCAGCCAAGTATTAGACTGGGAGGTGCAGGCCAAATCCTGTCTCTTACTGCTACCATATTCAATAGCATACAGAAGAGCACCAATATGTGAGCAAGTTTCACCTTGACCAGCAACACAAGTGCACCAAGCAGCTAGAATGTCTCCCTTCTTGTTGATGAGTGCCCAAGGCTTCAGAGGTTTCTCATGAACTCCAAGAGATTGCGAATGTTTAACAACACCACAACATAACACATTGTCTCCAATTTTATAAAAGCCAACAGACTGAACCAAACATCCAGTGAAAAGGTGGATTTAGTTTCATGACGCTGACGCTGACGCTGAACGCGTTTGTCAACTGTTTGGGCTCGTTCCACTTGAAGGGGCCAGAGAACGACCAATTCCGGGCTATACGGGCCTATAGAGTGCGCTGGACGCAGTGTGCACGATTTGCGCGCGGAAAACGTGACATTCAAAACTAAAGCTGTGTGTGAAATTCGACCCCCCCCCCCCCCCCCCGTATGCTGCAGAATTAAAATGGATTTAGATTCCTATGACGTTGACGTTTCCGCTTCGATTTTATCTATAAATAAGAAGAATCTAAAGGGCGTATTTCCCCCACCCCCTCCCCTTGTTCACCCCGAGCCTGCACGGTTGTCGTCGAATGGGCCACTCTGCTGTCATCGTTGACCCGTCGCTGACCTCGTCATGGAGTCGAGGAGCGTGATCAGGAAGAAGCAGCTTCTTCTCCTACTGTTGCGGAGGAGAAATGCGTTGGACGCTGCCGGAGGCGTTGCCCTGCCCGATGTGTGTGGTGGTGAGTAAAACTTCCGTGGTATTGCTTGTTGTGGTGCTTGTGGTCGGGGACGGGGGCTGAATGTTCTTGGCTTGAAGACGACTACCGTCTGCGGCGCCTGCTCCTCATGCGCCTGCTGCTGATCCGCCGGCGCGTCCGGGGAGTGCCACGGCTTCGCCGTCGGTGGTTCAGGCGACCCGTGAGGCAGAACCGCGCACAGCACGGTGCCTGGCGCACCACCGTCCGCACCATGATGGCCGAGGACCCGGAGGAATTTTTCCGTCATTTTCGCATGACCCCGGAAATCTTCGCGGAGCTGCTGGCGCGTCTCACGCCGCGGCTGCGAGTCCTTCCTGGCGTCGGCCGCATCCCACCAGGAGAGCGCTTGGCTCTGACGTTGCAGTGAGTACATTTCTTATCAACAGAGCAGGCGGGCAGGGCAAAAGCGCGCCACTAGGCTAATCAATTGTTGGGACCTACAAGCGTGCAAAATGTGACGAGGCCTTTCATTCTTTTGACTCGCTTATGTGGAAATTTTATGCCGTCTTTGGTGGTTGTTCAGTTTCATGGCATCGGGGTCCCTCATGAAGAACGCCGGCTTGACGTTCTGCGTGCCGGCTTGCACGACGGGAGTCATAGTACGGGAGACCTGCAACATCATCTGGGAGGAGTTGAGCGAGGAGATGCTGCCGCCGCTCACCGAAGAACGCATCCTGGGTATCATGGACGACATGTTCAGGGAGTGGGACTTCCCCAACTGCTTCGGCGCCATGGATGGGCGCCACTGCATGGTTCAGGTAAGGCGCGGTACTTATCGTTAGTAAAAAAATTGCGCAGGAAACTTATGTGTCCATAAACAAAATTCTTCTCTCTTTTTAGCAGATGAAGTTTCAACTTCAGCTAGCTTTAACTCTCGTAGTCAGCAGTTGGCAGCTGTAGCAGTAGTTAGCAGAAGCGGCAGCGTGGCAGCAGCAGCCCGCAGCAGCCGCAGCAGTCCCCGTGAGCAGCCCTAGCCGAGCCTCATATTATATAGCACGAGGCGGGGCCGTCCGCTCCGCTCTGTTCCGCTCTGCTCCGGCGCGAGGCTTATCGTAAACACTGGTAGGGCGAGCCGTGCCGCGCTCGTAAACAGATTCCTTTCGACACTCGAGGCGGCGCGGCGCGTCATCAGCAGCCCCGGCCCGGCCCGCCAGCCCCGGCCCGCCAGCCCCGGCCCGGTCCGCCAGCCCCGGCCAACATAACGCTTCGGTTTAGGACCACAACAACGATACTCATTGTTCACCCGATATCAAGCATAGCTAGCTGGGCATAGTTACACGGTTCTTGACAGCATCTTTTACCCCGTCCCCCTCATGGAGGGCTTGCATTTCTGGTGCAGTGACGCCCTTCGAGGGGCAGTGCGCCTGTGGCTGTTGTTCTGTCCGGACGCTCGGTTGCTCGCGTACATTTTACTCGACATGTCCGTCCGCGTCGACGCTCTAGGCCCGTACCTCATCGCCGCGGGCGTCGGGAACTGTCTGTTCAGATCGCTGTCTCTGAAGCTGTGGGGCCATCAAGATGCCCATGCGCGTGTGCGGCAGGAGCTCGTGGCTCCCGTGTCTGTGAACTGGGAGGTGTTCTCGGCCGCTGTAGACGACCGCAGCCTTGAGGCCTACGTGCGCAGGATGTCAGAGGACCGGGAGTACGGCGCCGAGGCGGAGGTGCGGGCGGCCAGCGAGCTGTACCGGCGCACGGTAGCCGTCGTGCAGGACGGGGTGCTAGTCATGTGTGAGTTCTGGCCGCAGCAGAATGAACCAATCGTGCTGCGGCGGCAGGGGGAGGGGCTGACCGCCCACTACGACGTGTACGTCTCGGTGCCGCCCGGGCTGGACCTGGAGGCTGTGCAGCGCGCGCCCTCGCTCGGTCCTGGCCAGGAGCACACCGCCCCGCCAGGCGCGGCGGCCCAGCCCGCAGAGCTGCACTTGGATCACCGCATATCCTCGCCAAAACAGGGGGCAAAAGCGAGGGTCATTAGGAGCCAAGCCGGGCCGACGGAACAACAGAAGGAACAAAAGCGTAAGAGAGACCGCGAACGATATCTCGCGAAGAGGAGCCAAGCCGGGCCAACGGAACAACAGAGGGAACAAAAGCGTCAGAGAGCCCGCGAACGATATCTCGCGAGGAGCCATGCCGGGCCGACGGAACAACAGAAGGAACAAAAGCGTAAGAGAGACCGCGAACGATATCTCGCGAAGAGGAGCCAAGCCGGGCCAACGGAACAACAGAGGGAACAAAAGCGTCAGAAAACCCGCGAACGATACCTCGCGAGAAGGAGCGAAGCCGGGCCGACGGAACAACAGAAGGAACAAAAGCGTAAGAGAGACCGCGAACGATATCTCGCGAAGAGGAGCCAAGCCGGGCCAACGGAACAACAGAGGGAACAAAAGCGTCAGAGAGCCCGCGAACGATATCTCGCGAGCAGGAGCCAAGCCGGGCCGACGGAACAACAGAAGGAACAAAAGCGTAAGAGAGACCGCGAACGATATCTCGCGAAGAGGAGCCAAGCCGGGCCGACGGAACAACAGAGGGAACAAAAGCGTAAGAGAGACCGGGAGCGACATCTTGCTAAGCGTATCCAGGCCGGAGCAGGTGTCGGTGTTGTAACCGAAGAGCAGCAGGATGTAGTATGTCCTCCCGTTCCGATTCTGTGGTCCAAGATTGACGATGGTAAGCACATTACACTTCAAAAACGTGTTTTAATTCTCGGTAATTTTTTGGCAGGTGAATAATAATTTTGTATTGTCTTGACTTCAGGTTTAGTGCCCGACTCAGAGGGTGATTCGGAGGCCGAGTCCGCGGGAGGCGACTTCGAATCGGACTCCGACAGGGAGGACTGGGGAGGGGTGCGTCCTGCTCCCGCCCCCAACGACCCCCGGGTCGTGGCCGCCGCCTGCGCCGACATCAACCGCGTCCTGTCGGGGGTGTGCGCGGCGCGGTGCTTCGTGTGTGACCGCCTGCTCAACGAGCGTGGCCGGCGCCGCATCGACGTGGAGAAGGTGCGCGAGGCCGACAGGCAGGCGGTGACGGAGCTGCTGGACAGGCTGGTCACTGTGCCAGCTCCGTGAAGTTAGCGGGACCCAACCAGCGGGCCCGCACCAAAGTAATACAAAACGTTTGTTTTCCGTTTGTTTCGATTTGTTTTGGTATGTTTAGCTGTTTGACTTATGCAGTTTTCGCAAAACAAACGTTTTTTGTCAAAGAATGGAGAAGCTATCCGGACCCATTCTCCACAGGACTTCAGAGTAAACGAAACCGTTATTCTACAATAGTTTTCAATTGTTTCACTCGTAAAATCGCCTTAACCAATAAAAAAGATGCATTTTTTAAGACCTTTACATGTATGGGTCCGGTTAATTTCTTGTATCCTTGTGAATAATTTTTTTTTAAATCTCCTGCATAGTGGAGACGCAGCAGGTATTGTCTAGGACCATAACAAACACTCTATTTGGCATCTCTGTCGTTTGTTTTCGTTTGTTTTGTAGATAAATATTTCTAGTGGTTATTTTTATGTTTGATTTATGTAAATGCATATAACGTGGGTAACGACAAATTCTCATACGCAGCAGGTATTGCCTAAGACCATGGCTAACACTCTATTTGGCAACTCTGGCGTTTGTTTTCGTTTGTTTTGGTGATAAACAAAAAGAAGATCTAGAGCAATACTTTATCCTATATAAAAAATATAACTTGGGTCACGACAAATTCTCATACGCAGGAGGTATTGCCTAGGACCATAACAAACACTCTATTTGGCATCTCTGTCGTTTGTTTTCGTTTGTTTTGTTGATAAATATTTTTAGTAGTTATTTTCAGATTTGATTTATGTTCGTGCATATAACGTGGGTCACGACAAATTCTCATACGCAGCAGGTATTGCCTAGGACCATGACTAACACTCTTTTTGGCAACTCTGGCGTTTGTTTTCGTTTGTTTTGTTGATAAATATTTTTAGTAGTTATTTTCAAGTTTGATTTATGTAAGTGCATATAACGTGGGTCACGACAAATTCTCATACGCAGGAGGTATTGCCTAGGACCATAACAAACACTCTGTTTGGCATCTCTGTCGTTTGTTTTCGTTTGTTTCGTTGATAAATATTTTTAGTAGTTATTTTCAAGTTTGATTTATGTAAGTGCATATAACGTGGGTTACGACAAATTCTCATACGCAGGAGGTATTGCCTAGGACCATGACTAACACTCTATTTGACAACTCTGGCGTTTGTTTTCGTTGGTTTTGGTGATAAAGTATTGCTCTATATCTTCTTTATGTTTATCCTATATAAAAAATATAACTTGGGTCACGACAAATTCTCATACGCAGGAGGTATTGCATAGGACCATGACTAACACTCTTTTTAGCAACTCTGGCGTTTGTTTTCGTTTGTTTTGTTGACAAAAATTTTGGTAGTTATTTTCAAGTTTGATTTATGTTCGTGCATATAACGTGGGTCACGACAAATTCTCATACGCAGCAGGTATTGCCTAGGACCATGACTAACACTCTTTTAGGCAACTCTGGCGTTTGTTTTCGTTTGTTTTGGTCAGAAATGATTGCTCTAGATCTTCTTTATGTTATCCTATATAAAAAATATAACCTGGGTCACGACAAATTCTCATTCGCAGGAGTTATTGCCTAGGACCATGACAAACACCCTTTTTGGCAACTCTGGCGTTTGTTTTCGTTTGTTTTGGTCAGAAATAATTGCTCTAGATCTTCTTTATGTTTACCCAATATAAAAAATATAACGTGGGTCACGACAAATTCTCATACGCAACAGGTATTGCCTAGGACCATAACAAACACTCTATTTGGCATCTCTGACGTTTGTTTTTCGTTTGTTTTGGTGAGAAATGATTGCTCTAGATCTTCTTTATTTTTATCCTAGACAAATAAATGTTATGTGGTTCACGACAAATTCTCATACGCAGGAGGTATTGCCTAGGACCATGACTAACACTCTTTTTGGCAACTCTGGCGTTTGTTTTCGTTTGTTTTGGTCAGAAATGATTGCTCAAGATCTTCTTTATGTTTATCCTATATAAAAAATATAACGTGGGTCACGACAAATTCTCATACGCAGGAGGTATTGCCTAGGACCATAACAAAGACTCTATTTGGCATCTCTGTCGTTTGTTTTCGTTTGTTTCGTTGATAAATATTTTTAGTAGTTATTTTCAAGTTTGATTTATGTAAGTGCATATAACGTGGGTTACGACAAATTCTCATACGCAGGAGGTATTGCCTAAGACCATAACAAACACTCTATTTGGCATCTCTGACGTTTGTTTTTCGTTTGTTTTGGTGAGAAATGATTGCTCTAGATCTTCTTTATTTTTATCCTAGACAAATAAATGTTATGTGGTTCACGACAAATTCTCATACGCAGAAGGTATTGCCTAGGACCATGACTAACACTCTTTTTGGCAACTCTGGCGTTTGTTTTCGTTTGTTTTGGTCAGAAATGATTGCTCTAGATCTTCTTTATGTTTATCCTATATAAAAAATATAACGTGGGTCACGACAAATTCTCATACGCAGGAGGTATTGCCTAGGACCATAACAAAGACTCTATTTGGCATCTCTGTCGTTTGTTTTCGTTTGTTTCGTTGATAAATATTTTTAGTAGTTATTTTCAAGTTTGATTTATGTAAGTGCATATAACGTGGGTTACGACAAATTCTCATACGCAGGAGGTATTGCCTAAGACCATAACAAACACTCTATTTGGCATCTCTGTCGTTTGTTTTCGTTTGTTTCGTTGATAAATATTTTTAGTAGTTATTTTCAAGTTTGATTTATGTAAGTGCATATAACGTGGGTCACGACAAATTCTCATACGCAGCAGGTATTGCCTAAGACCATGACTCACACTCTATTTGGCAACTCTGGCGTTTGTTTTCCTTTGTTTTGGTGAGAAATTATTGCTCTAGATCTTCTTTATGTTTATCCTATATAAAAAATATAACGTGGGTCATGACAAATTCTCATACGCAGGAGGTATTGCCTAGGACCATAACAAACACTCTATTTGGCATCTCTGACGTTTGTATTTCGTTTGTTTTGGTGAGAAATGATTGCTCTAGATCTTCTTTATTTTTATCCTAGACAAAAAAATGTTATGTGGTTCACGACAAATTCTCATACGCAGGAGGTATTGCCTAGGACCATGACTAACACCGTTTTTGGCAACTCTGGCGTTTGTTTTCGTTTGTTTTGGTCAGAAATGATTGCTCTAGATCTTCTTTATGTTTATCCTATATAAATAATATAACGTGGGTCACGACAAATTCTCATACGCAGGAGGTATTGCCTAGGCCCATAACAGACACTCTATTTGGCATCTCTGTCGTTTGTTTTCGTTTGTTTTGTTGATAAATATTTTTAGTAGTTATTTTCAAGTTTGATTTATGTAAGTGCATATAACGTGGGTTACGACAAATTCTCATACGCAGCAGGTATTGTCTAAGATCCTAATTATCACTTATTTTGGCATCTCAGTCGTTTGTTTTCGTTTGTTTTGGGCAGACATTATTTCTGTAGTTCTCGCAAAGTTTCTTCTATGTAGTGTATATAACGGTTAGTAACTGAATATGCCGCTGTGCGTAAACAAACTTGTACAGTTGTGAAGGAGATGTCTGAGTTTGAATGTAATTTTGGTGACATGTGCCAATGATATGCCAATGAGATGATTTAGAACACTGTTTCCGATATCGTTGAGGCTGTTATGTGATGGGCAGAACTAGCACAGTTAATACTGTTCAGTGCGGATCCCCGCAGTACAACTAAATTAAGAATTATTGAGGGGCCAGTATAGAAAAGATTTAATCAAACAACACAACGGCTGAAGACAAACATGACTTGCGTGCCATGTGGCATTAAAAAGGGCATTAAAAATGTGACGTTCCCACAAAGCAACAATGGCTTGAGAGCAACATGTGTATCAAGTAAGCCTTCAAAGAAAACCCTCAGAACACATTGAAATGCAATGAAAATTGTCATATTCAATCGTTGCAATTCTGCAGCCCTAGCCGTGAAAGAATGTAGGGTTAAAAATAACATGGTTTTTAAGAACAACGTATTTCTGATCCATGATTACATTTTGAAATTAACAAGTCTTTAAAAATTTTACCTCCAACAACTCTTTCAAGAACAATTATTAAAAAAACTGCTCCGCACAATGTCTTTTACGTACCATAGTCACCATCTTGGTCCTTATTAATGACATATCACATACAATTGAATATTCAAACTTCAGTACAAATGACATGTGCAAAGCGTAAATTATACAATATTTATAGTATCACAACAAAATACTGACTTCGAAACTTCGGCTGGAGAGTAACATATTTGTAAAATCGGCCCTCATAGAAGACCCGCAGAACACAAGCATAGGAATCAGTCATTTGCATTCGCTACAAATATGCGTACTTAACCGAAGAAGAATGTATGTTTAAATTTAACGTGGTTTTTAAGAACAACGTATTTCTGATCCATGATTACATTTTGAAATTAACAAGTCTTTAAAAATTTTACCTCCAACAACTCTTTCAAGAACAATTATTAAAAAAACTGCTCCGCACAATGTCTTTTACATACCATAGTCACCGTCTTGGTCCTTATTAATGACATATCACATACAATTGAATATTCAAACTTCAGTACAAATGACATGTGCAAAGCGTAAATTATACAATATTTATAGTATCACAACAAAATACTGACTTCGAAACTTCGGCTGGAGAGTAACCAAGAGATAAAGGCTCCTGGATAGGAAGCTTGGGCCTCCGCGGACGCCACCTCGTCACACGTTGCAACACTTTTCTCCCCTGACAATGGCTCGACAGAGTTGGTTGGCGGTTCAAATGGTCGGGAGGGCTTCAGAGATTTCCTTAGTTACGGTCAAGGTACCGAAAAGTGTCCTCGAGGAGTTCTAGGGGCGCGAGAATAGGTCCTTAGGAGCTTGAAGATTGCCGCTGGCCGGATGGCGCACCGCCTGCCAGTAGCGCGCAGCGCCGTTCCGTGCGTCTTGTTATTCTTTTTCCCCGCGCGCTACTCTACGCCACCGCACCGACCCCCCGCTACCGCTGGCAGCTCGCATCTCGACAGCCCGAATGGAAGACCAAGACGTTCGTGAAAATTATCTTCGCCGAAGGCAAGTAAATAATAATAGGACCTTCGCTCGTGTTGATAATATGAAATATGATAGTATTTCTTGTCGCCGTACGTTAATCCGAGCGAAATCATCGCGCACTTCAAGAGAAATACGAGTTGGCTCCGCGGTGTAAACAAAGATCCTAACTAACTCGAAATGCTTGTGCACTATTTATTATGAAGTGTTAACTTTTGCCCGACCTGTCATGACGTTCTAATAATTTATTTTTTCTCTTGTAACAGGGCGCCAAGCAATGGAGCTGTTAAATGTGTCCACTGACACTAATTTCAATGTAACTATTACTCCGATAAAAGCCCTGACATCCTCTACCCCATTCAAGAGACCAGCAGGCAGAGCTGGCAAGGGAAAGAAAAAGACTTATGTGCGGGAGGTATGCGATACATGCACATTTTGTGGTAAAGAATATCGGTGCCATAGATCATTTTTAAAGCACAACCGAGAACATGTAATCAGAGGTAAGGGTCATAATGATATAAGTGAATTCATCTGGGGGTAATGTTTCCATGTTATTTGTTGAATTTTTCTCCTTCAGATGCATCATCACGATACCCAGATGTAGGGAAAATTCTAGAGCACTGCCGTTCCTCTTTTATTGCCAATCTTGATGAGCTGAAAGGAAAGCCTGCATTTTCTTCTTTGGGACAGAAGTATCTATTGTTTTTGGACAATTTGAAATTATCAAACATGACACCAAATTTGGAAAAGTTCCTGTGTGAAGTTCACAATGCCATTGTGCATGGAGTGGGTGAAACAAAAGTAACGCTGCCATCTGCATTGTTAAATACTCTCATCATAAACTGTGAAATTCTACTATCCGATGTGACTTCAAGAACAGCATTGTGCAACTTGCTTCAAGAATGTGTAGAAAGTGATATTGCTGTTTTGAACTGTTTCGTTGCTGACTATACTCTCTTGTTGGTAGACAGCATTGTAAAGTTTTATAGTTCTTGTGTTGTAGCTCAGGATCAGGGAAATGTAGTCAGTTCTGTTCAAATCAGTGATGAAGGGAAGGAAGTTATACATTACATAAGTGGTTCTGTGCTGAGAGGATTTTACAAAAAAAGTCTTTCTTTTCCTAAGCATATTGG
Source organism: Megalurothrips usitatus (assembly GCA_026979955.1). NCBI lineage: Eukaryota > Metazoa > Arthropoda > Insecta > Thysanoptera > Thripidae > Megalurothrips > Megalurothrips usitatus. The sequence goes on along the minus strand of JAPTSV010000871.1, from coordinate 226,980 downwards.
GTGGTCTAGGATTGGTAAAGTTATTGTGACTAGATTGCTTGAAAATGACAATGTTCCAGGCGCTCCTGCCACAGTGAAAGGGTGGACAAATGCTATGTCCAGGGGAAAGTTGTTTTTGGTAAGTGGTACATTGTTTGATTTCTTCGTGGGAGTTGCTGAGATATTAGAAGCCACACATAAGGACAAAGTGAAAATTGATTATGGAATAGTTCTTGAATCTGTGTGTCAGGGCGTTGTTCTTTTGTTGTGGGATGAAGCAGTGGGTGATTTTTTGAATGAAACTTCGTCTTATGAATTTATGTGTGGTATGATCAGGTCATTTTGCAATACATATGGTGTAGGCCATACTAAGAAGATTCTTAATAACTTAAGAAAAAACAAAGCAGAAGCTAGCATTCCCTTACGCCATAAAGTTGCACCAAAGATTTGAACTAAATGTGATTCATGTGATAAGATTTACTGACAGATGACTGGATAGTGTTATTTTTATTATTTTGTTGTTCCTAAGTTTAATTATAGTTCTTTCCCGTGATACCTTCTGATAGTCCTTGGTATTAGCCAGTTTATTTCAATTTTAAGTTTGTAACAGGGACTGTAAATGGAGGGGCTTGTTGACTGAATAATATAAAGAATGACTGATTGGATGCTAGTCAAAGTTAAATACTTTATTGATTGGCATCTGCAGTGCAAGTTGACTTATATTTGTGACTGAAAATAAATATATACAAATACTCATTTAACCTGTGATTAATCTATTCATTACAACATATGAACTAATCACACAAGCTGCAATGGAATGCAAGATTTTCTCACTTTTTTTTATAAAAAAAAGATAATAAGTGATCCCTACCGAATATCATAACAGATTAAAGTTCTATTTGTTTCATGATCTTCTTCCTTTTGGGGAGCGGATCGCTACTGATTTCAACTTCAGAAGTTTCCTGAATTACTTCCGTGTTACCTGTAGATCTTGATGCGCTTAGCTCCCCAATGATGCTGAAGCCTCGCTGCTTGTGAAGGAGTTGATAGAAATTTGGTGCTTGACTGCCACCACCAGCCATACGGTGTCTACCAAAATTTTGCTCCAGAGGATCTTGACAGTAAACTCTAGCATTAATGAAGGAAATGCCTTCTTTCAGAATAAAAGTGGTAGCTGCTATGAATGCTCTGGTTGACATCTCAATGCCGAGCAAAGTCTGGTGGGGAAAAATGTGCTTGGAGTAATGTTCATTATCTTCAACTGCCTCTGTCAGTGTGTCCTCTAGAGCATGAAAACTTCCATCGTCCAATGGTCGAACACCTAAATCTCTTGAATCTTCTAGCATGGCAGATGCAGCTAATGAGGCATTCATGTTGGCTTCAGCTTCCCCCTTCCAATCATCAAGATATTTTAGAAAATCAAGAAGTTCCTGAAATCGGTTACCTTCCACTCCCTGCTCAAATTCTTTAATATCTTGCATTGTATACGGGTTCAATCTTCTATTATTTTTCTTAGCACCTTGGGTAGAAAAGGCTCCATTTAGCAGGTCAAACCAATCATTGACTTTGAGAATGAGGTCAACAGTTTCACGAGTTCTGGGCCAACCTTGACTCAGAATGTCAGTGCCTACTGAGCGGCTCCATATTTCTGCTGCAAGTTTGACTTTCATTCGACTGTAACTGTCCGGGAAGACATTTTGTGCATTCAGCTTGTATGACTTTCTTAATGCTTGATCCTTCTTGGCCAAATAGAGTCTTATTATAGTATCCCATACAATAGTTTCTCCGTTCTTCTTTAAGAGTCGAAAGCTCTTCTTCTGGCCTTCATTTCTTAGTCGAGAATTGAAAAACGCATTTCTCATTGTTTTCAGTAAATGTGGTACATCAGAAAAGAAAAAAATGCATCTTTCAGGAACAAACTTGTTGACAGTATCAAATACCACACCAGAAGGCACAACTGAGACTGGATTATGTAGTTTGATAAAAGCTCTATTTGTCGCACACCCATCACATATAAACGCAATCACTCTCACCCCACTGCGCTCCAGTGCTCCTATCACATCCCAGGTCCAGTAGTACATTTGTTTTGGAGATGGGTTCACAACAGGATACGATGCAACAACATGCTTCAATTTACTGGAAACTCCCTTCACCATAAAGGCCATGACTTTGGATGCAAGCTCAGGCTCAAGTTTTTCATCTGGGTTGTCAAGGTATGACTCAAGAGTGGCAATTTCCTTATCGAGATTATCTAAATCTTTGAAGCCAATAAGGTCTCCGCTTGATTTCAAAAGCACCAGGTTTTTGCTCAGGTGCATCTCATCAGCCATTAAAACATGGTATTGCTTGTGTTTCAGCTTCTTTTCATTGCTGCTGGCACGATTAGCTACAGTTTCAATTATGGTTTTATCAATACCTGGTTCAACCCTGGTGATGTGGCTGTAGTCAAAGAGTGTTCTGGAGGATGGAAGTTTAACAAAACCACTGTTGCACAGATCTTTGTATGCACCTGGCGCTTTTAAGTAAATAGACAATGCTAACCTGATTAATACGGGATGCCACCTCATACCCGAACGTTTCTTGCAACTAGCTGCTTTCAGCTGCTGCTGGAGGAACAAAGACTGGGTCGGGCTCATGTCAGAGGACTGAAGTATTTCCAGAAAATCCTTGGACTGATTTCTTTCAACATTTACACCTTCTTTGGCAATCATTTCCTTTATTTTCTGCTGCATCCTGTCAATTTTTTGTTGTTTATTTCTAATTGTTTTTTGTTTACTGGCCAATCGACTGTCCTTCTGCATATCAGTCAGGTATCTATTGTTGGTGAATTTACTAGGCTCTTCACAAGTCATAGACTCCAGCTTTCTTTGAAGGATTTTTTTCATTTTGGTGCACTCTTTACATCTCCAGGTTTTACTTTCAACAAGCAGAAAACATTTCTTTGATCTGAAAGTTTCCCTATACTTGCATTCTTTATAAATGTCTTCTTCCACTTCACCTTGAGGGGTTGACGCCCAAGCCTCCCTGAATTCAATGGCATCCATCCCTGCACAAATTTCAAGGAGACGTAAATTAGAAACTATCTCCACAATTCTATCTGTGAAGTACCCAGTGTTTTCCTCTGTCAATGGCTTCTGCTCTCGAACACCCTTCAGTATCACGTTTGCAGGGTAATCTTTGCCATGCACTTCAAGATCAACTGATCCAGTGGTTGAAACAAAAACTTGTCTCTGGACCGCTTTACTTTCTCTTCGTCCAACCATTAGCACAGAAATTCCACTGGATGAGACACAAGGAAGTAAGTGATCAGGCAGCATGAGGACAAGCTTGTCCCTAACATCCAAAAGCAACAACCGCATGTTTGATGACTGATGTTCCTTATCTTGAAGATGTGGCTCAGACGTAGATTTGGAATTCTGCAAATAAAATTTATTCCAGTCATAAAGGTGCAAACCTTTTTTCATAACATTTCATTGTAATTGTTTGCATAAGTGATTTATTCTACATACCTTAAGTGGTGTTGAAGCTATGGGAGCAGAAAATGATGAACTGGGAGCTGGGGAAGTTGGACTTAAAAAGCCACATGAATCCTCACTAAAATCAGAGACAGATATAGAGAGACTTAATCCACTAAGGCTACTGCCTGGTCGACTGGAACATGGACTTGGACTGCAACTTTCACTGGGGCTGGGACTTTGTGAAAAATAGTCATGGTCTGCAAGTGCTGGCGTGCCAAATGGACTGGTAGGCGTTGAATCACACTAAACCCACACAAGCATAACAGGTGACAGAATCAAAACAAGGTGGCAATAATAAAAACTAACACTCAGATCAACAGGTCTCTTTACCTCCAACATTTTGACATTTTCTTCTGTTAAACTGCCAAGGCTCTCGAAGTCCATTGTGCTACTTGCATTACTGGAAGTGCTTGGGGAAGCATTACTTCCACTTAAACCAGCTGTGGGAGTAACTTCATCCTGAAACAGAGATTTAGAGGTAAGGAAAACAGAGATTCATAATAACAAATGAACATTTACAAAAATGAATATTTAAAGGTAGGTTGTCACACACAGAGGCAGGTACCTTCTCTTTCTTTTTCCTCTTCATGTGTTTCAGTCGCTTCCTGACAGGGACATTTTTTTTCTTTTTGCGAGGTGGCAAAGGCTCTACAAATGTAGCACTTTCATTGCTAGCAAGAGGTAAAGTCACACTCTCCTCTTCTGAAATATCCACCGATTCTACAGGGGCGTTCACACTCTCCATTTTCCGTCCAGATGCACTGAGGAAAATAAAAACAGGCTATCATACAGAGGTCGGGCAAAAGTTAACACTTCATAATAAATAGTGCACAAGCATTTCGAGTTGGTTAGGATCTTTGTTTACACCGCGGAGCCAACTCGTATTTCTCTTGAAGTGCGCGATGATTTCGCTCGCATTAACGTACGGCGACAAGAAATACTATCATATTTCATATTATCAACACGAGCGAAGGTCCTATTATTATTTACTTGCCTTCGGCGAAGATAATTTTCACGAACGTCTTGGTCTTCCATTCGGGCTGTCGAGATGCGAGCTGCCAGCGGTAGCGGGGGGTCGGTGCGGTGGCGTAGAGTAGCGCGCGGGGAAAAAGAATAACAAGACGCACGGAACGGCGCTGCGCGCTACTGGCAGGCGGTGCGCCATCCGGCCAGCGGCAATCTTCAAGCTCCTAAGGACCTATTCTCGCGCCCCTAGAACTCCTCGCGGACACTTTTCGGTACCTTGACCGTAACTAAGGAAATCTCTGAAGCCCTCCCGACCATTTGAACCGCCAACCAACTCTGTCGAGCCATTGTCAGGGGAGAAAAGTGTTGCAACGTGTGACGAGGTGGCGTCCGCGGAGGCCCAAGCTTCCTATCCAGGAGCACTTATCTCTTGGAGTAACATATTTGTAAAATCGGCCCTCATAGAAGAGCCGCAGAACACAAGCATAGGAATCAGTCATTTGCATTCGCTACAAATATGCGTACTTAACCGAACAAGAATGTATGTTTAAATTTAACGTGGTTTTTAAGAACAACGTATTTCTGATCCATGATTACATTTTGAAATTAACAAGTCTTTAAAAATTTAACCTCCAACAACTCTTTCAAGAACAATTATTTAAAAAACTGCTCCGCACAATGTCTTTTACGTACCATAGTCACCATCTTGGTCCTTATTAATGACATATCACATACAATTGAATATTCAAACTTCAGTACAAATGACATGTGCAAAGCGTAAATTATACAATACTTGTATCACAACAAAATACTGACTTCGAAACTTTGGCTGGAGAGTAACATATTTGTAAAATCGGCCCTCATAGAAGAGCCGCAGAACACAAGCATAGGAATCAGTCATGTGCATTCGCTACAAATATGCGTACTTAACCGAACAAGAATGTATGTTTAAAATTGACAAGTCTTTAAAAAATAACATACGACAATTCTTAAAATAACAATCATAAGTAAACTTCTCAAAACAACAACTTAAAAGTTCCTTACTCATCATCTTTTTGGTCCTTATTAATGACATATCACATACAATTGAATATTCAAACTTCAGTACAAATGACATGTGCAAAGCGTAAATTATACAATATTTATGGTAATACAACAAAATACTGACTTCGAAGCTTCTCAGGAACAATGGCTCGAGAGCAACATATTTGTAAAATCGGCCCTCAAAGAAGACCCGCAGAACACAAGCCTAGACTATAAGCAAGGAATCGAATTATAAGGGACCTCACGTTTGCAGAAGGCAGAATGACATTACAATATATGTCCTATAGTTGGATATACATGAAAATTACAGGCGAAACAGCAACTTTCTTTTCGTCAACTGTAAGTGGCTTCTTCTGCAAATCGTCGTACATCCGCCAGAGTCCATCAGAGTTTTTTGTGTATGCTACTAGGTGATCTCCTGACCGGTGAATAGCACCAACAAGAAGATACTCCAAGGGCCCGAAGCGCAAGGTTGTAGGAATATCCACAAGGGGTACCGTCAGCGTTGACACTGTGTTGCCACGTTTCTTCCCGCTTCTTCCCGGTGCCGAGTAAATATCTACATTGACAATCAGGTGAGGACCGAAGATTACTTTTGCGGCTCCTTCAGCGTCGCATTCCACACAAAAACCATGATGTACGCCGTCTTTGTTAAGGCCCAGGCTAAGGTGGATTGCCTTCTTCAGGTTTTTGATGCCATCTTCAACCTCTATCACCTCGAAAGCGTCAAGAACAGGCACCTCTTTACGGCCCTGTGCACTGCACGTGCAATCATTCTGAATGGCATAGCTTGGATCCCCTTCCAACAGCATTGTAGCAAGTTCAGGTGGATCTGACATGCAGTCATACCGCAATGCTAGCACGCTACAACGCTGGGTACGAGTTTTGGCTGAAAACTTCGGCAGGGTGCTGGTAGGAGGGAGAACTTCAGTGAGCGCTTCGCATCTCAGTTTATACGTCTGGTTTACTGCTCCCTCCAGCGCCAGACTTTTACCAGTGCTCATCAATCTATTCTTGCTGCTGTCCACTGTGGCACGATACTTTGGATAATTCAAGTAAGCGTTTGAGATCATCTGTGCCATGCAGTCAAAGGCACAAGTATTTGAAATATGCACCCTTGTACTTTCAGCAGTCGTAATAAAGCCTGTTTTATTTCCGTTCCACAACAGTTGCCGCTTAGGAGGCTTCAATTTCTCAGCGTCCGATAAAGCTTGCATCTCTGGGAATGGATCTAGATACTTAGAAACCTTCTTTCTCTTCGGTGGCTTGGGACTCCGCGGGGGATCAGATAGGTTCATCCAGTTTTCTACATTGGATAAGTCACATGGACCCTCTTCTTCGACGTCAGAGTCATCCGAGCTATCTTGTGGAGGTGCCACCACCTGGTCATGTGACGACCTCTTTCTTTTCGAAGATTGCTCGGAGCTGGCTGGGACCACTGCCTTTTTCGCCCCCGAGCTGCTTCCTTGCTTATGCTTTGCATTGTTATTCGCCGTTCTTGCTGTAGATGACTCGGCAGATGTGTTGGAAGCAAGTTCTTGCATTTCTGTTGCGCCCGCCAGCTTGCACGCCCCGTCAATCGACAGCAGATGCACTGAGAGAAATTTGTCTGCTCTCAAAAGAACTTTTTTCCCTTCCAGGGTGTCAGTTTTCAGTTTTTTAAAGGCGCCCTCCACTGGAGCGCTGGCTGCAGTCTCATGAGGGGACTTGAATTTTTCCACCATCACCGCCGACCACAAGGGGAAGTCCACGCCAAGTTTGTAGAACTTTTGAGCAACCTCAGGGGCATAGTACGGATTCGGCTCACCATTGCCTTCTTCCGGACTCAGGTTCTTTACTTCATTTTTAATGGAAGCAATAAAGTGATTTGTGTGGTGGTGACTTGTGCTCTCTCCGTCTTCCTCGTTGCTATGGCGTGTGCTTACTTCTTCTCCTTCTTCTTCATCTTCCTCGTTGTCATAGAAGGGGTCGATGTCAATTTCTTCTACTGCAAACTTAGCATCAAGGCCTTTCATCTTCTCACTCAGGAATCGTCGGGCCTCAACGACGGGGCTTTCCTCATCCTCGACGCCCACGTTTGGTGAGTTTGCCAGAAGGGTTACGGCCTTTAAATGCTGTCTCAATGCTTTAATAGTTTTGCATTTTACCAGAAGTCCCAAACTTCTCAAGTAGAATTCCTTGAGACGAGCAGTGGACTTCTCCCTCCATAGGCGCCACTTCGCTGCCCTGCTGATGTAGTGGGCTACGTCCAGCCTAAGGAAGCAGTCGGGAGGGGGGCCTTGGTTGGTCAAGGCATTCCAGCATTTGTCCTTGTAGTTAGCTAAATCACTGCATTTGCACAAGGTCCTGGCAAATGCGCTCTTCAGAGCCGGGGAATTGCCTATCCACACCTCGTTAGGGGTCGGTGCTCCACTCCGCTGCCACTCGTTTATCCAGAATACTATAGTACTTGTGTCCTGCTTCTCACTCAGCATCTGTACCACAGGCAGGGTGATTTCTCCAATGCGCACAACTCCCAGGTACAGAAAAATATGTCCAGAATTACCACCTGGAGTTATGAGGCGATGCACCAATCTTCCAGTTGCATCGGCAATCAAAACGGAGTATGAGCTCCCGACGTACTGTCTGTAGATAAGAAGTTGTGACGGACTCCAATAATGAACATGGAATTTGTCCATGGATATCTCATGAATGCTTCCGGCGTGTGGAATAGCATGTTTCATCTTCACAAGATTGATGACAGGATGGCATCCAGCTGGAATTGAGAGTTTCTTGTCCCGTTGTTGCTGCTTTGCTTTCCGTACAACTGGTACTTTGTAGCTTGTTGGAGGCGCCACATCACCCTGATTCATCATCGACGCTGCTCGCCGCTCAACATAAGAGGAGCATGAAGAATGTTCTACTGCAAGACCAACTTGTTCTCGCGCATCTCCTCTGAGCGGTCTCCTCTTCGAATGAGGGACACCTGTAGTATCCGGCGCACGCCAGAGGATCACGACCGGTTCACCTTCTTGTGGTTTTGCCAGGATTTTCCCGGATGCCTTAGCCGGACATTCCGGGCAGTACGCTTCAAATTTGGCATACTCAGTGGCATTCAGCCCCGTGCATACATAACTTCGACTGAAGGAAAATGGGCATGGAATACGGTTCTGACTCCAGTTAGCTTCAACTATTCGATCTTCATATGAGCCGGGTGGGAACACAGTCTTCTTTCGTAGCCCCGGCCTGTCCTTTCTCACGTAGGTCTTTTCGACAGGGGCCATGTCCGACCAGTCTTTACTGCTTAACGTTATCCTGAAGTTCGTCTCCGGTTGCTTTGCTGCAGGTGTTGGATCTTGTAAGTTGTCACTTTCATCATTGCTTGCGCTGAGGTTGCCTTCACTACACTCTTCTGGGTCCTTCATCTTGATGCCACGCGCTTCGCAGAGCTTCAGGTGCAAATCATGCCTGTTGTCGTGCACGATCTGGTAAATGTAGTTTGGTTTCAGCTTGTTGTCTAGTGCTTCTGCCACGTTCCGCCAAGCCTGATGACTTGGTCCAGGAATGTTGCCGTCCCCATCGATAGATGACGGTTCTCGCACAATTTCGGTCAGTATCTTGTCGTAAGAGACGGCTCCTTTGCGCGGCATCTGCAAAAAAAGCGACAGGCGTTAGATGAGGCCATGGCAGGGGGCCCGGGACGGGCCGTGAAACCATGCGCGCCGCCGCCGATCCGTCGCGAGCCGCGGCTGGCGCCGTCACCGGTCATCACAAAACATTTCAGAAATCCACTGAAACTGCACCAAAATGAAACGAGGGAGGTATTTTTAATCTCAGAATGAAATTTGCAAAATATGTGGGACGTAAAACTAACCTCAAAATGCGACCGTGACATTAACATTTATTTGCTGCCATTTCGCGTAACGACATTGTCAAGAGGCGATACTTGGTTCAAACCACAGCTAATTGGATGTGGTATAAATTGCTCGCATCATGTTTGGGTTTAAATCAACAGGAACGGTCGAAAATTTGAAATTACTACGTGCGCGTCCGCGTGAGCGCGTGACTTTTTTGGATTCTGACACATTTTAAACGTGCAAAACTACATCGAACCTCTTTGGCAACTATATTTTCTGAGAGCAAATTTCACTCCGAGTTTAAAAATACCTCCCTCGTTTCCTTTTGGTGTAGTTTTAGTGGATTTCTAAAATGTTTTGTGATGACCGGTGACAGCGCCAGCCGCGGCTCGCGACGGATCGGCGGCGGCGCGCATGGTTTCACGGCCCGTCCCGGGCGTCGCTGCCCCCTGGCCATGGGGACGTTCACGAGCTGATCGCGATACATCACGAAGCGGTTCAAAAAGTGGCATATAATGTGTCATGTAGTTTATGCACATCCCCAAGGTATGCATTTCAGGTTTTCCAGCTGGTCGATCTCGCTGCAACCAAAAACGTATAACCCCCCAAGGTGCTCGCCTACCGATCTGTTTTTCCCATCCCAGCCACATGAAATGCATTTTTAACACCACTTCATAGAAACAATTTTTGGCCAAACTTCGAAATTTGTCGGGACTTAGAGAAATACATTATCTTCCTATCGGGAAATTTCACAGTTTGAAAAAACTCAAGACTAAAACAATAACGCACGAAACGATGGAACTAATCATTAGTCTCATGATTTTTTTTCGGGAGAAGCTGCATATGACCATAGTAACAATGGTGACCATAGTAACAATGGTAACTATAATGTGTTAAAATGTTCAACACTGATAAAACAAGTGTTGGGAGGAACGCATTTATGAGGCATTTCTACGGGGGCACATAAATTGCATAAATTACATAGTTACATAAATTAAGAAGAGAAACACAGCAGGGGATGGAGAGAAGGGCCAAAATGCGTTAGCGGCGGCGCAGGCGGAAGGAGAAAGCAGGGTGAATACGCAGGGACGGCATAAATGCACGCAAGAGAAAAAAATTCCAGCGCCTACAGCACTGAGTGGCCCTCGTTAACCGAAAATCGAGTACTTCATATTTATTCTATAAAAATAAAAATATTATACGATTTGGTATTAGAACATGCGACCCGCTGTATGCCGACTCGGCCTCTCAGACAGCGCGGCCACGACATTGTTGGTAGGCCTCGCGCGAACAACTATCACAAGCTCTGGCAGATCGCGGCCGCGGGGAGCCGGCCAGGGCGCACAGCGCGGCTGGCCAAGTTGACAACAATACGTCTTGGCAATAAAGGGTAAAACAGCCATTTGATACGTATTCAGATTTAGTTTAATTAGTACCGTAAAATCTGGCATATTGTATGCAGGATATGCAGTGAAACGTAATGTGAAATTTTGTAGTTTGAAGTTAGTTATGGCGGTAAATAATATTTAATTATGAAGTTGGCAGTATTGGAGTCCCGGTCTTTCCTTCTCTGCCTCACTTCTGTGGCGCCTTCTCTCTTCCTACCCTAGTTCTGTGGCGCCATCTCTCGGAGCGGAACTGAAATGCGGCCGCGCGAGTGCGGCTACAATGACACCCCCAGTGGGAGAAAAACAAGCTTCCCTCCGTCGAACCTCGGTGCCGGTTCCGCTCCGCTCCACCGGCACCTCGATTCGACAGGGGGACTTAGCCAGCTTGGCCTGCCGGCGGCGTTTGCCGGGGCCTCCGGCCCCCGCCTCAAGTCACTCGAGATGTGTCCGGTGGAACATATTTTTGTAACGATTAAAATCGCTAACCTCAGCCCGTCCCGACTCGCGACGGAGTGCGCCTTGGAGGCGCACCACACGCAGCGGCCTACCCTAACCTAACAAATCGAACAATTCTCATACAACAGAAACGCGACACAATTTGAAAATTGCGACCAGCGTACGTGAATATAGGTTCAAAACTTAGTACATCCGGTGAATTTGAAGTTTCTGCGTGAAAGATAAGTCTGCGCACACACGTCCGACCGAACGAACAGTCGGCATCAGACTATAAGCCCGGCTTCTGTACGTTTCTACCGAAACGTGTCGGGACGGGCTAAAAAGACGATCGAGATTCGAATTTTCAACTCTTCCACAGGGATCCCGCTTGTTGACCGGGACATTGGAAAAGATACAAACTACCTTGGTGCAAAAAGCCCGACGACACTGCGTTCTCGAAATATAAACCGCGAAAGTTACCGTATCTCTACGGCGCCCATAACCTTTACACGTAAACCAAAGATCTTGAGAATTAAAGCGATTAATCGCGTTTCATCGTTTGAATGGCGCAGCGTTAGAACCGTCGTGGTCCCCAGTACTCGTGGTACAGCGCTTCCGTTCTCTTTCTCACCGCCTTGCGAGAAACAAGCTGGCCCGTCCCACCGTCGAACCTCGGTGCCGGTTCCGCTCCGCTCCACTAGCACCTCGGTTCGACAGGGTGACTTGGCCAGCTTGGCCTGCCGGCGGCGTTTGCAGGGGCCTCCGGCCCCCGCCTAGAGTCACTCGAGATGTGTCCAGAGGTGCATATTTTTTTAACGATTAAAATCGCTAACCTCAGCCCGTCCCGACTCGCGAAGGAGGGCACTGTTAGCAGAAATCGTAATTTTACGAAAAAGTTTGTCTCGAAAACTATCGTAATTTTACGAACGTGAGGCGTAAAAATACGAAAAGTGTCGTAAAGTTACAAACCTGTCACGTATAAGCACAAAAACGGCTGCAAATTTACGACGGTTGTCGTAAAATTACGAAACTTTTCTCGCAATTGCAGAGTGCAGAGCAAATATTTAATTTATTATATTTCGTTTAACGAACATTTTCGTTATGTTACTACAAAAGTTGGGTTCATTTTTCAACACGGAAAATTCGTAAAATTCCGATTTTTTCCAAGCTGTAAAAATAACGAACGTTTTCGTAAAAAACGGAAAATTTCACTATAGATGTCCCCTTTTCGACTGTTGCGAAAAATAGAGCAGTTATAATGGGAACATATACAGAACTGTGCATGAAAAATTGTACGACCCATCTCGTAATTTTACGGCGCATTTCGTAACTTTACGACTTCTTTCGTAATTTTACGGGAAGTTCGTGTTGAAAATTTAACAGTACATCTGTCGTAAAATTACGATTAATTTTTTAACAGTGTGCGCCTTGCAGGCGCACCACACACAACAGCCAACCCTAACCTAACAAATCGAACAATTCTCTTAAAACAGAAACGCGACAAAATTTGAAAATTGTTGCCACCGTACGTTTATATAGGTCATAAAAGGAGTCTATCCTCCAAATTTGAACTTTCTCCGTGAACGATTAGTCAGCGCACATACGTCCGCCCGCCCGAACGAACGAACAGTCGGCACCAGACTGTAAGCCCGGCTCCTGTCCGTTTCTACCGAAACGTGTCGGGACGGGCTAAAAAAGTAGAATAGTCGATGCAAAGGGGTCCTCGTTCCGCTCGGGCCCAAAAACGAGACCATACTCGCTATCGATATAAGAGGGTCCAACGTACAACTAAAAAGTAATTTCGAGGAGGAAAATGGGAGCGTTTGTCTCTTGAATTAATTTTTGGGGAAATTCATTGGGCTGACGCTGAAGCCTTGTAGAAGCTAATGTAGAGGCGTACCTTACTAGCGCTGCTGGAACCTTGTCAAGAGAAGTCGTACATTCTCCAGGAAGCAAGGACGAAATCAGCACCACTGGACACCAGGACCTGCTAAATCAGATAGAATTAGGGTAAGGCGCGTGTGAACGTTGTAGAAAACCGCATAGAAGTGCATTTGAAAAAAATAAAAATGTAAGGTATAATATCTTTTTGTATAAGTCTAAGTTAAACCTCAGTGATTGAACGAAGCGCAACAAGCAGGGAGTAAGGGATCTTTCAAATACTGCACTGTTAAAAATATTCTTGTAAAAAAAACCTTGATTAATTTTTTTACTGGGGGTCCCTGTTAAATCACAGAGGCGTGTTTTCTACTTTCACAAGAATGTTCCCGTTAGCTTGGAAAACGAGAGGTCAAGTCATTTTTTTTTCAGGACTTTGCCCGTAATTTAACAGGAATACCCGTAAAATAACGGGAAGAGTCGTAAAAAAACGAGAAATGTCGTGTAAAATTTCTGTAAAATTACAAGAAAAGTTGTAAAATAACAGGAAAATGTTGATTAATTTTTCCATCGTTATTTTACAGCAGATTTTTTACAGTGTGTGTAACGCGATTTTGGTCATTTTTAAAATCCCTACGTAACGAGCTTAGCCTTGCCGTGCAATTAACGAAGGACCGTGACGGCACTCCAGCCTCCCCTTTACGTCCGTTACGTAACATGTGGACGACCCCTAAACTAAAGCAAACTAAGGATAAAGGGTGAAGACTATCATAAGTGAGTTCTTCACTGCAGCGGGAAGTTCGATGGGAACTTAGCGAAACCCAAGACGATTTTTAAAAAAAACAGACAAAAAAAGATGCTCAATTACATTCAAGAATGTAAAAGCCAGCGTCATGCAATTTAAACATGCTACTTTAAGCTACTTTACTAACATGCTACATACTCAAGACAAATAAAAGAGATATTCACACAGGAACCTAAGAACACATTTAGAGCCAGAAATACTTGTACTTTTTCTGAACGACACTATAAAAAAAATGCGTGCTGATAGCAGTTTTGATTTAGCACTGAAGTACATGGGTTTTGCCTCTTCCTCATTTTCAAAATACACTGTTCCCATTAATTTAAGCAGTGTGACATTCTCTAGAAGTCTTTGCAAGACTTTTGTATCGAACCCTCTAGATGTAACATATACTTCTGTCAATGGCAGTGTACTGATGGCTTGCAATGACTCAGGGTTCCAGCAGTCACCTTCAATCCTTAACACTTTTACATTCGGAAAAATGTTCCTACATTCTCCTAAAATTCTGCCCATTAAACTATCATCGATGCACAAGTTTCCTACAACTTTTAAAGTCATAACATTTAGAAGAGGAGGGCAGGAATTCACAGCCTGTTCAAAACTGTCGCTTACATGAATATCAGCAAAATCCCTCTCAATATTCACATCTAAAGTTACATTTGTTACATACTCCAGAGTCTTCAATGTTGGCAAGTCCAATATTGGAAGCCGTACCCTGGCCAAATTTAGACATTGAGCAAGAGCTATCCTTTCATCTTCATACAGAGCGTTGGAATCATTCTTAATAATACACAAAGATGAGAGGCTCATTGCAGAGCTAACTACAATGCTGCTTAGAAAGGCATTCTTACTGTAAAATACATCGTCATGGTTCGACACAGATAAATTCCTAACATTCAGCAGAGAACAGCGACCATCTCGCATAAAAGCACTCCCTTCTGTAGTAAGATCCAACGAAATATCCACTATCAAAGATCTTATATTAGGCATGCCCAACAAAACGTCTAGAATACTGAGAGACCTATCATCTACTTGTAAAGAGGCACCCAGTAGGTCTTTAGAAATAGTTACTTTAAGGTTTACAATTCCCTGACATTTAAACAGAAACAGCAGCTTCGAATTTAGATCAATTTGGTCTAAATCTAGCATGCTGTTACTCCAAAGTAACGGAGAGAAGGCCAGTTCATTCCACCTCTTGCAGACACAACTGACATTTCGAATTATGTCCTTAGCAGGAACTAGGGAAAGAATCTTGGCCTCGATTCCCGGAGGAACCAGCTGAAATGGATCCATACCTCGAGAGACACGTTGAAGATCACACGAAGTTGTTGGCAATGTTGGTCGAACACTTCACAGCCACGTTGAAGATCGTGCGAAGTTGTTGGCAACGTTCGTCGAACACTTCACAGCCACGTTGAAGATCGTGCGAAATTGTTGGCAATGTTGGCAGCACAGTTGGCACTCACCGACAGAATGAAGACCTGTAAGTCCAGAGAAAATTAACAACAGGACACGAATAAGGGTATGCGACGGCCGCAGCAGCGCTGGCCCCATGCTTGACCCCTGTCGGAAGCGGCGGGAACTAGGTTACCCAAGACTTTCCAAACGAATAAAATATATGAAAACCGATTCAAATAAGCCAAATTTTATGTCTAAACACAAGCTTACTTTGCAAGGAACAGTTATTTAGCGTGGTTTGGGCGCTTTGATGGCTACATCTGATCTCGTAAAAGTAATATAACAAAGCGAGCGTAGTCAGCGGCCGCCCGCGTCGTCTGCTACGGCACTCCCTTTATGATATTACTTTTGTGAGATCAGAAGTTCTCACGACCAAAGCGCCCAAACCACGCTAAACAAGGTAGGCGTACGCGAGACCGCGTCGTGGCGTAACAGGCTTCGCTCGTCGCAAAGCACTGTTCCGCCAGTCCGCGCCTGGCGCACGCCACATTGGCCTGCCGGCCGGAAAGTATTTGGCACTCTTCCGAAGTCGTGTTTAACATCACCAATAGAGATTTCCATAAGACGCAAAATCGGAAATTGAAGAAAAGTGATCAAAGAAAGGGAAACGGGTATAGTGAGAAATCGCCAAGCAGGGAGGCTTACCTCCGTTTCATATCGTCAGCAGGAGCTAAGCTCCCAAAATTTTTAGGTGGGCCCGTAGCCGACCCGTCGCTGAGGCTATAGCGCGGATCCAGTGGGGGAGGGGGGGGGGGCGGTAATGGGGTAATTACCCCCCTTGAGTACTAGGGTAGGCTGCCAACAAGGTAGGCAAAACGCACTATTTTGCCCCTGTAAGTAGGCAAAAAGCGCGACTTCACCCCCTCCTTGGAAAATTCCTAGATCCGCGCCTGCGCGGAGGTACTCCCTGCTGCGCGATTTCTCATCATTCCATTTCCGTTGTGGACTTTTCTTGCTTTTCAACTTCCGTTTTCGAATCTCGTTGGAAACGCCTATAGCCATCGCTCCGACCAGCATGGTGAACTAAAGACATGGTAGCTTGGTTTAATGAACCATTCCGCTCAAGCGTGTTTGTTTTGGGAAATAGAAGCAGAACCAAAATAAGAGATGTAGTGTGCGAAGAGAATTCGCGTTCGCATTTGCTGCAAGGTAACGAAAGACTAGCAAGCGCAAAGGACGGGCTTATTGTCTTATACCGACTGTTCGGGCGGGCGAGCGAACGTACGTACGCTAACTTCCCGTTCACAGAAAGAGTTGAAATTTACAAAATAAACTCCATTTTTAACCAGGGGCGGACGGCCCGAGCGGGAAAAATTATTTTAGACCCCCCCCCCCCCCCGGGCTGATTCCGAAGAGGAGCTTCGCTGCTCTGTCTCTCTCGCAGCCTTACGGCGCGCCTCGTGAGTGCGACAAAGACAGCGACAAAACGCCTCTTCGGAATTAGCCTGCAGGCTCTCGCGGCTGCGCGAACGTCAAAACTCGTTCTTCCGGCACACTCCCGGCGGGCTCGCCGACAGCGCCACCTGTTGTCTATTTTAGAAATCAGAAATTTACCCGAAATACTTGTTTTTACACAAATTCGGAGTCGAAACGCAACGGATATTGTCGAGGAATCCATATTTACCACCCGCGAACATGTGCGACTTGCCGCTACTTCGATGTCGGACGATGAAAGTTGTGTGTGTCGAGGCGAGCGGGGACCAATTGTATTCGTCTGACATCGAAGTAGCGACAAGTCCCACATGTTCACGGCTGGTAAATATGGATTCCTCGACAATTTTCGTTGCGCTTTGACACCGGGATGTAAAAACATAAATATATATGTTATACTTTTGATTTCGCAAATGGACGCTGGTGGCGCTCGCGGCAAACCCGTCAGGCAGTCTGCCGAAACTACCAGATGCTGCGTTCGGGCCAGGTGGCCGCGAGAACCTGCAGGCTGATTCCGAAGAGGTGTTTTGTCGCCCTGTCTCTGTCGCACTCACGGGGCGTCCCGTAAGGGTGAGAGAGAGAGAGCAGCGAAGCTCCTCCTTGGAATCAGCCTGCAGGGCGTTGTGTATAGGCATTTCCAACGAGGCGCGGTAGCGAAAGTACAAGAACAAAAACGCTCCAAACAGGAAACTTTCAAGACCAGGTATGAGAAACTTGGACTGCGATTTGGGTGGATTTGAAGACTAGGCCCCCGTATTTAGCGAGGCCCGTGTGCATGAAGATTTTTCATACTTGCTCTCGAGAGTATCTGGTCTGGAATAGTTTTGTTCTTCAACTTCCGTTTTCAGACCTCTTTGGAAACCCCTATTCCCCCTTCTCCGAACGCGCCGTCCCTCTCCGGCGCCCGAAACATAACCGGGACTTAGCGGGGTGATAGCGGCGAGTTAACGGCGAGATAGCCGGGAGACAACCTGCCGCTAGCGGGGACTTAACCGGGCCCATTTTAACTGGGGCCGCCCTCTGGCCACGGCCCGGTCACGAGGGCCGACGGCGGCCCACGGCCCTTCCGGGCCTGCGGCCCGAAGGGGAAGACACCCGGCCCAGTCCGCCCCTGTTTTGAACGCAGAATCGCGTACGGTGGCAACAATTTTCAATTTCCGTCTCGTTTTTGATTTATAAGAATATCCCTGTTTTCGAAAAGTGAGGTTAGGGTTTGCCGCCGCGTCATGCAATATACAATTTTGTAAATAGCTTATGCACAAATTTTAGCGTGGTATGATGGGCGTGACATTGAGGGCGCGGCAGAGGGACGGGGTCTGGTTCACGATTTTAATCAAAACTTTATGTCGGCCGCTACCGGCTGCTACTACACAGACTTCATGCGGGGGGGGGGGGGGGGGCGAAAGCCCACACGAGCGCCGCCGGCAGGCAAAGCAGCGGAACTGGCACCAAGGTTTGACGAAGGAGCGGGCTACCTTCTTGCCACCAGGCTAGGCAAGATTTGGCGGACGCAAACACGATTTCTCATAGCCGACTATCCTCTTGTTAAAGTTTTTCTACCGTGTTCAACAACAAAACGCGTAAAGCGGAATGGTATATTCTATCCCGTCCAGTTTCGTCACGCCACCACCAAAACACTCAAGAGATAAAGTTAATAAATGTCAATAAAAGGGGAGCTCACCAAGAAAGACTCTTTTCAAAAAAAAAAAGAGAACGCAGGAATGGCATTGCACGTAAATACAACCAAACTAACAAGAGGTGTCAACACTTACCTCCGCAACACCACCCGACGAAGACCACCCGACCGCACCGGGCGACGACCAACAAGCGAACGAAGCAGGCTGGGTCCGCCGCGCAGTCTGCTCGCCCCACTCCGCCACTCGCTTCCACTGGCTCCGCAGCGGCGCGGCGCGCAGGCTCAGACTGGCCGGCACAACAGTTCGGCTCGGCTGTGTTGCTGCGGTAGTAGGCAGCTCAGCGAGTGAGCGAACGCCGGGCCGGGAGCCGGCGGGCGGCTGCTAGTGATGTCTCTCTCGCACTCACAGCCTCCTTGCCCGGTGCGACAGAGAGGTGTCGTCTGTCGCGCCGCCTGGCCGGGCCAAGCGAGGCAACGGCTCACGTTCGACTGGTCTATCCCTTTCGCACACATAATGCGCGCTCTTTCTACGTCGCCAGCTGGCCAGTCTTCTGCTCGTGCGGCCCATGCGGCCTCCCAGCTGTGGCACCTCTGTCGTAGATGCTGGCCGCCGGCCGCCAAAAATTCATACGTTGCCACAAGATTTTTGATACCACCAAGCCACACGCGAGGCCAACCGAACAACGGCGCTTCTGTTCTGTTGTGCCGTATTTTCGAGAATCTTGAAGAGGAGGAGAACGCGAAAAATGACACACAGCCCCCCCCCCCCCCCGCAGGCGAGGGGATGGAAGCTTTGCACGTATGCACGTACGCACGGATGTCCACCGTGCCGTTTTTAGGTTATGTTGCCCGCCGCTTTCGAGTACATTTTCGTTCCGGACGACCAAGATCGCAACGGAACGCACCCAAAGTCTTCGGAATCAAGTTCGGCATACTTGAAAGGTGATTAGAGTCACTGAAAGAACGTTGAAGTCGGCTGAAGTCGTAAGTTATGGCCTAAAATACGCGGTTTCGGTCTTCCCTCTTCGGTTTTCGCTACTTACTTTTACAGACTGCCGTGGTAAAAAAATGTCTGTCCGGTCCTCGGAGGCACCTCTATTACCATTAGGAAACCCCGAATCCAGCTGTATTTTTAAAATTAATACAAGGGACCGATTAATCTGTTTAGTCGAGGGAAATGTGGTCGTGCGGACGTCGAAACCACCGTCAGAAAACTCGAAATCTCGACTTTCAACATTAATTGCTTGTTTCTGGGTATCTTTTTCACTGTTTTGGGCCCGTATCCTTGTTCTTTGATGTCTTACGTATCGATTTCGCACCGAGACGACTTTCTCTGAGAACTTTGATTTTTGGGGGTTTCGACCGGGTTTTCAGCGCTCCGCCCACTGTGCGCAGGGGGCCAGTTTCGTGCTTGATTGTGTAGTGGCGGCGCATTAAGCTGATGTTGCGTGTGTGTGCCGTCGCCGGCTGATGTTACCACGCAAGCACTGTTTTTGAGTTTGCAACGTTTCGCGTACAAAATCTTGCAATTTTTATTGCAAACCAGATGCAACGTCTGTCGCAATATTTGGTGACCTTGATTGCAAATTTTCGTGACGTTCGTCTCAAAGCTTTGGTGACGATCGTCACAAATCTGGGTCCAATTGTGATCATCACTAAAATTTTGTGATGAACGTCACAAAAAATTGTGATGGCTATCACTGTTTTCTGAAACGTGTCGTCGTTGCGAAATTTTGTGACGATCGTTGCAAACTTGAAAACAATGAGGGCCCATGCTTTTATCGCTCTGTGGCCGGGCGGCGATGAATGCTCGTGTCACCGGCCGCCTAAAAATTTTGGGAGCTTAGCCCTCGCTGCTGATATGTCACGACCATTTCATAGGGTGGAGAGGCGTAGAACAATTCCCCGCAGCCTGGGGGTGTTCAATCTTCGGGCCGCGGGGAGTACTTCTGCCGGAAACTCTGGACAGCAGGAATTAGAAACTTGACTGGTGTTTGGGTGGATGTCGAGGTTTACGTTTCGTATTTGACGCGGGGCATGTGCATGAGGATTTCTCCGAGAGTTTCCGGTCTGGAACTGTTTTTCTACGTGTGCTGTCGCTCGCTGGAAACCTCTGTTTGGCGAAATGCACTCCCCCTCCTAATTGAGCAATATGCGTTTCCAACGAGGCTCGAAAACGGAAGTTGAAGAACAAGAATACTCCAAAACGGACACGGAAATAATGAGAAATCGAGCAGCAGGGAGAAACTACGCCACGGGTCGGACACGAGCCCACCTAAAAACTTTGGGTGCTTCGCTCTCGCTGCAGACATTTCACAATTCCATAGGGTTAAGCGGCGCAGAACTACTCCCGCACCGGATATATCCGCTTCCGTTTTGGAGTATGCATGTTCTTTGACTTCCGTTTTCGAGCCTCGTTGGCAATGCTTATTACCACAGCCAGATACTCGATAAGGGGTGTTCCAGCTAAGGACTCGGCCGGAAGATAACCAAACCGACTTCCAAACCGCGGTGGTAGGGGTAGCGGCAGACTGGGCACCGCATGCGCGTTCGGTGTCGACTCCTCACCACCGTATTTCGGAAGTCGTTTTGTTCTTCTTAATTCCAGAAATATCCTAAGCGGGAACACCCTATTGACCCAAAAAAGGTTTTCCTGTATGCGTGTGTGTATGCGTTTTCTCAAAAACGGTTTGACGTAGAGCAGTTCGTAACGTTAACCTAAGGCATCGGGCTTGCATAGTGAGTCAGTAATATCGCTTCGATGTCGAACCGACGTCAAGCGGTAGCTTCAACATGCTTGTGGCCGAACCTAAGAACTATGGATACCATACCTCTCCCTGATTGTATCATCCGTCGTATACGTGGTTGGTGGTTTGTCTCCACGTACTCGCGCGTTCTTGATTGCGAATGTGATTTTTTAGGCGATCAAACCCACGACTTTTGCCACAACAGCCAACTTAAATACGTACGCGTTTTCGCGAAATTATAAACGCTAATGTCGTTTCGCCATCGTTTCGATATCGCCATGATATCAACACGTCGATGTTTTGACCACTGTGGGTTATTAGTTTGTATTACAAACAATTCACTCCGTACCTTACAGCTGCACAAAATCCTCCGTAATACAGTCAACGCGCTCCTTAAGGACTTTGGGTAATAGTAGGGTATTACCGAAACCACAGTTTTTGTTCAAACAATGCCAAATTCAGGTCTTCGCACCACCTATTTTGCATGAGCGAAGTTGTCGACCGCGCGGGGAAGGGAGGGGGGGGGGGCAAAGGCGGGGCATTTTATTGCCACTTGCGTTGTTCCTCTTGGCCGGCTGCACTTGCCTCGCACTCCTACATAAAACTTTGGAATTTGGGTCGTTTTGGGGCTAGATTCCCGTCCCCCTGTGACCAGGTGGGTGGAGTAGGGGAGCACCACCCAAAATCGATAAAACACGATAAGATTAGCAGATTTAATTGCTGAGAACCAAATTTGAACGCATCTCTGATTTACAGCAGTTTTTCGGAAAACCCTCGATTTTGTTCGAATTTGCGAAACTTTGAACGCGTTGCGGAGACGGAAGATGTTGACCAAAAAAATTGCTACCAGTTCCTGCACTGCCAATCCAAGTGTGGACCAAGTACGCACAAGGTTGTGTGGACCAAAATGGTCCGAAGTGGACCAAAATACGAAGCGAACGGATCTCCGTGAAATTGCGAACGTTTTGTGACGTTTCTTTTAGTGTGGACACATGGACATTTTTTTGGCTGAGTGCGGTTACCTCCACCATAGCGCATGGAGCACGCTCAGAGCACGCTTTGTTTGAAATAACTCAGCAATTAATGACAAATAAATGTTTCCGAGTAACGAACGAGAACTCACGCGGCAGATGGTAATTCGAATGTCGCGCGCGATGAAACACTCCCTTGTAAGATTAAGTGTCATTTTTCGGACCCAAATACGGTTCAGTGATAAAAGTTTGTCCGGAATTCTGTGACATTGCTATGCAGCAATTTTTCTATTTTTCACTATAATTACAGCAAATTGTTTACAATATGTTACAGCAGCACAACTGAAAAATTTTAGAAGCAGCTGAGACGAAAATACTCCCGCGCGGATGGCTCGACCATGACCCGAACCCTGCCCTCCGCTACCTACGAGTCGGGTGCATTACCGATTGGCCTGCGGAGGGAATCCCAACGCTACAAGTCGCTGTACACAAAATATTACTCGGTTACAGAATTCCGATACAGAAACGTTACAAAACCAATTGTTTACTAGATTCGCAAACTATTTTTATCAGTGTTCTGTGTAGCGGAGGACGTTTGTAAAAGTCCTCTAATGCCATTTTCACGGAAACAAACGAAGACTGACGAGGCTTGTAGTGATGCAAAGGCCGGTAGGGCCGACAAAGGCAATACCTGCTGCGTATGAGAATTTGTCGTGACCCACATAACATTTTTTTTGTGTAGGATAAACATAAAGATGATCTAGAGCAATCATTTCTGACCAAAACAAACGAAAACAAACGCCAGAGTTGCCAAAAAGAGTGTTAGTCATGGTCCTAGGCAATACCTCCTGCGTATGAGAATTTGTCGTAACCCACGTTATATGCACTTACATAAATCAAACTTGAAAATAACTACTAAAAATATTTATCAACGAAACAAACGAAAACAAACGACAGAGATGCCAAATAGAGTCTTTGTTATGGTCCTAGGCAATACCTCCTGCGTATGAGAATTTGTCGTGACCCACGTTATATTTTTTATATTGGGTAAACATAAAGAAGATCTAGAGCAATTATTTCTGACCAAAACAAACGAAAACAAACGCCAGAGTTGCCAAAAAGGGTGTTTGTCATGGTCCTAGGCAATAACTCCTGCGAATGAGAATTTGTCGTGACCCAGGTTATATTTTTTATATAGGGTAAACATAAAGAAGATCTAGAGCAATCATTTCTGACCAAAACAAACGAAAACAAACGCCAGAGTTGCCTAAAAGAGTGTTAGTCATGGTCCTAGGCAATACCTGCTGCGTATGAGAATTTGTCGTGACCCACGTTATATGCACGAACATAAATCAAATCTGAAAATAACTACTAAAAATATTTATCAACAAAACAAACGAAAACAAACGACAGAGATGCCAAAAAGAGTGTTTGTTATGGTCCTAGGCAATACCTGCTGCGTATGAGAATTTGTCGTGACCCACGTTATATTTATTATATAGGACAAACATAAAGAAGATCTAGAGCAATCATTTCTGACCAAAACAAACGAAAACAAACGCTAGAGTTGCCAAAAAGGGTGTTTGTCATGGTCCTAGGCAATAACTCCTGCGTATGAGAATTTGTCGTGACCCAAGTTATATTTTTTATATAGGATAAAGTATTGCTCTAGATCTTCTTTATGTTTATCACCAAAACAAACGAAAACAAACGCCAGAGTTGCCAAATAGAGTGTTAGCCATGGTCTTAGGCAATACCTGCTGCGTATGAGAATTTGTCGTTACCCACGTTATATGCAGTTACATAAATCAAACATAAAAATAACCACCAGAAATATTTATCTACAAAACGAACGAAAACAAACGACAGAGATGCCAAATAGAGTGTTTGTTATGGTCCTAGACAATACCTGCTGCGTCTCCACTATGCAGGAGATTTAAAAAAAAATTATTCACAAGGATACAAGAAATTAACCGGACCCATACATGTAAAGGTCTTTAAAAATGCATCTTTTTTATTAGTTAAGGCGATTTTACGAGTGAAACAATTGAAAACTATTGTAGAATAACGGTTTCGTTTACTCTGGAGTCCTGTGGAGAATGGGTCCGGATAGCTTCTCCATTCTTTGACAAAAAACGTTTGTTTTGCGAAAACTGCATAAGTCAAACAGCTAAACATACAAAAACAAATCGAAACAAACGGAAAACAAACGTTTTGTATTACTTTGGTGCGGGCCTGCTGGTTGGGTCCCGCTAACTTCACGGAGCTCACTGTGCCCGGTGAGTACGACATGTGCCCGACGTGCTACAGCTACGTGCGCAAGAAGGAGGTGCCGCCGTCCGCCGCGGTCAACGGCTTCCGGTACCCAGCGATGCCGCCCGGCCTGCCCCCGCTCACCGAGGTCGAGGAGCACATACTGGCCCTGCGGCTGCCGTTCCAGCAGATCACGCACCTGGGCACCATGGGCACGCGCGGCCAGTACGGCGTCCGGGGCTCCGTCATCAACGTGCCAAACGACGCCTAGGACACGGTGCGTACCGTCATCCCGCTGCTGCCCCAGGAGGACGCGCTGTGCATCGTGAACCTCAAGAGGAAACTGGTGCATCGGCGGGCATTTGCGCGCAGCTTTGTGGACAAGGGAAAGATCGTGTTGTGGAGTCACTTTCTGCAACAGTCTACGCTGTACCGCGAGCAGAATGTGGTGTTCGACGAGTCCCGCCTGCAGGACCCCGCCCCGGGGGCTGACGAGGAGCCCACCACAAATGAAGACGGGGAGGTGTTCTTCGGGCAGCCCGACGAGCCGGCGGACCGGCTTGAGATGTTCGAGCGGTACGGCAGCATACAGCACTCGCTGCTGATGGAGGACAGGGCCCCCGCAGCGGCCGCTGTGCCTCAGCGTGCCGACCCGCGCACGGACGAGGTGGACATCGCCCCCGGCGAGAACAGGACTCCCATCAGCGTGGTGTGGGATCGGAAAGCGGAAGAGCTGTCCTTCCCGGGGATTTACTTGGGGGAGCCCCGCACCTTCTCGCGCCGCGTCACTCGGTACCAGGCCATGCGCAGCGAGGTGCGACGGTTTGACCGGCGCGGGGCGCGGCCCCTCAGCGTGCTTTACAAGTACAACGTGCATGTCCGGGTCCAGGCCTCTAGCCGATTGCGCCACAAGTTCAAGCGCGGAGCGAAACAAAGTCTTGGCGCACATATAACCAAGGAGCAGCTCTTGGATGTTAACTTCGTGGTGAACTCGCAAAAAAGTGGCCTGGCTATGCCGTGCTTGTTGCCTAACTCGTCGGAGTACTGGAGGGGACGCGCGCATGACTTGTTCGCCATGAACCGGCAATTAGGAAGGCCTCACCTGTTCGCCACGCTCTCTTTCAGCGAAAATAACTGCAAAGTTTTGTTGAGCGTGTTGCGCAAGCTGCACCAACAGCACGGCGAGATGGACAGACACAGTGCTGCCAACATTGACAGCAGCATGCCTTTGCCACCTGTAGTTAGTGACAGTGCACTGCAGGCCATAGACGAGCTTCTCCAAAGCGAGGACGACGGAGAGGATGTTATGTCGTCGGAAGAAAAGCTCCGTTTGATTCGCGAAGACCCAGTAGTTTGCGCTATGATGTTCCGCGAAATTGTTTTGCAATTAAAAAAATATTTGCGAAAGAAAAATGGGCCAATGGGACGATACCATGTTAAGGACTGGTTCATTCGGATCGAGTTTCAGCAGCGCGGCGCACCCCACGCGCACTGCCTACTGTGGCTTAATGACGGCCCCACCGCGCCCCTGGACGACATCGAGGGGACGATTCGATTCGTGGACGAGCTCCTCACCTGCGATTCAACGCGCCCGTTTGCTGCCAGGAACAGCCACAAACACACCAACACCTGCTTCCGCAACAAAAACGTGCAGAGAAGATTTCGGACCAAGCAGCTTTCCCCCACTGAGGCACACCGATACTGTCGTTTCGGTGCTCCGTTCTGGCCAACGCCTCGCTCCAGAATACTGTATCCGCTCCTGTTCAGCGAGAACGAACGGAGAAGCGAGGACCGCGACGACAGAACCTGGGACCAGTACATCGAACACCTGAGGCAGATGCGCCTGCGCCTGAAGGACGTGCTATCCTCGCCTGCCTGCCCTGACACTCTGCAGGACGTGTGGCGCGAGGCGGGCTGCCCAGACGACTACACCTATGAGTTAGCCATCCGCACGGACCTCAAGCACGTGAAAATGCTGTACAAACGTGAGGTGTGCGACAGGTGGACTAACCCTTTCCTGCCGTGGGTTCTTGATGCTTTCGGTTTCAATACGGACGCTCAAATCGTTCTTGATGTCTACAGTTTGGTTCGTTATTGTGTGTCGTACGTTACAAAAGCTGAAAAAAATCACAGTCAGCTCCATAACGAAATAACTAATTTACGGCGGGAGCAGGGCTTTGACGACCGCACCCTCATGAGAATGTTGGCATCACGCTGTTTGCGCGCAAAGGAAACTTCGGCTCAAGAAGGCAGTTGGGTGTTACTGAATTTCCCACTATGTGAAATGAGCCGGAAGTGCACCTTTATTGACACCTCGCCGCCCGACGACCGCAACCACTGCCCCAAGGCCAAGAAGGACCTCGAGGCCCTGCCGGCGGGGTCCACTGACTTGTGGTATCCTGACATTTTCGACGTGTACTCCAGGAGGCGGGAGGACCTCAGTAACGTCACACTCGCCGAGTTTGCCGCCGTTTATGACCAGTGTCAGAACAAGGACAACAAAGCACGACGAAGGGACCGCATCATAAGATATCGGCGGTATAACGAGCACAGTGATGATTGGGACGAGCGCGAAAATTTTCATCGTGCCATGTGCACCCTGCACGTGCCGTGGCGCGAAGAAAGCGAGGACATCCTGAGCGCAGTTAACGAGGGCAGCTCTTTCGCCGACCTGTATGAACGGCACGAAGAATCAATCACCACCAAGAGGCAGCGCTTCGAGGCCATGCTGGGCATTGAACAGGACATGGAGGACGAGCTGCAGGATATCGTGGCCGAGGAGGAGGCAGAAGCAAACGAAGCTGCCGAAAATGCTCGACACCAGCTCGCAGGGGACGGAAAATTTGTATTTGATGACGCGGAATTCATGGACCGTGGGGCGCAGGACATCGACATCGACTTGCCGGAGCCGCGCATGCAGCAGCCCAACTCGGACCCCCAGGCCAGAGTCAGGCGGCGCGGTGTGTGGGACAGAGAGACGTACCTGAAAAACATCCGCCGCCTGAACAAAAAACAGCGCGAGGTGGTGCTGGCCGTGTATGACGGCGTGCGGCTGCAGAGCGACCCCCTGCTGCTGTATGTCGACGGGGCGGCGGGGACGGGGAAGTCCGTGGTGGCGCAGTGCTGCGCTAACGCCTTCGACACCTTCGCCGGCCCGTCAAACTCCAGCGACACGAGGGTGATTGTGTGCGCGCCGACGGGGGAGGCCGCGTGCGTGATCGGGGGAATGACCATCCACCACTCCCACAGCCTCTCGTACAACCAGGAGGCGGGGGCCACGGAGCGCATGCACGACGGCTCCAGCGCCATCATGTGTCCCCTGCAGGGCCAGCGCCTCGCCAATATACAAATTCTATTCATGAATGTCGAGGCCCAGCTTATAGATGAAATAAGCATGGTGTCTGATCGGAATTTCTTGGCAGTTGACCAGAGGTGCAAAGAGGCGAAGGGCAAAGAGGATGACTTCGGGGGGCTGTGGACAATTGTATTCGGTGACTACCGCCAACTCACCCCGGTGGGCGGGGCCCCGGTGTACGCCTGCTCAACGGAGGAGATAACCGGGAGCGCGGCCCTCTGGCAGAAGTTTCAGTACGTCGAGCTGACGGAAAACATGAGGCAAGGAGAAGATAAACAATTCGCCGACATGTTGGCTGTCATCGGGGACGCAGAATCTTCTCTGTGCGACGAGGACTGCGCGCTGATAGAGTCGCGGTTCGTCGCTGAAAATAATTTATTCGTTCCGAGTGACGTCCCCCGCTTGTACCACAGAAATAAAGACAAAGAGAAGTACAACATGCGGATGCTGCTGATGGCGCCAAACCGAGAGATCGTCCGCTTGTACGCCCGCGACCGCGTCCAGGTCAGCGCCTCTTATCAGGGCTGCTCTGCTGGACGCAGAGGGACGCGCCAGGAGAGCGCCGAGTCCATCCTAGCCCGTGCCAAAGACCTCAACGTGGCGAAGGCGCACGGACTGCCCCACGAACTGCTGGCAGTGGTAGGCCGGCCCTACAAGCTGACGTACAACAAGGACACCAGCGACGGCCTCGTCAACGGCGCTGTCGGCACGCTGCAGTGGGTGCAGCTCGGGATGCTGGCAGCTTCGGCGAGGCTCCCGGGCAGCGCAGAGCCGGCGCTTGCCGTTCAAAAGTTGTGGGTTCGATTCCCGGGACAGACCGGAGCCAGCGCGAGCGGAGCTGCAGCAAGTGAGTTACATCAGGCAATCCAACGCCAGAAAGCTCTCCCCGCCGAGCTAGTGGACTGCTTGCCGTTCGACCTCGCCCCGGAGCCGGCGGGAGACGAGCAGCGCGGGCTCGTGCCGATTGAACGCCGTGACCTGCCACTGCGCCAGCTCAGGACCGAAAAATGGCGTCAAGTCATCCGCCAACAGTTTCCACTCACGCCAGCGTGTGCGGACACAATACACTCATCCCAAGGCAGTTCGTACGACGCGGCGTGTGTGGAGTACTACGAGGGAATGACCAACGAGATGGTCTACGTGGCCTTAAGCAGGGTGCGCTCTCTGGCGGGGCTTTATATAAACTGCACCGGACTCAAGAGCGGCCTGCACCGCACCGCAGACGGCCGCGTAGCGAAGAACGGCGCCAACACCTCTCGCCGATTCGTGTACCCGAAGATAAGACCCGCGAACAGCCCCTTGAAGAGAGAGAAGGAGCGGCTGCGCACGAAGCACTTCGCGCCGCGCTGGTCCGGGCTGCTGCAGCGGCCCGCGGGCGGCCTGCGCGCCGTGTGCCACAACGTCCAGAGCCTGCGGGCTCACCAGCAGGACGTCAGCTTGGACGACGTGTTCATGTCCGCCGACGTCCTGCTCCTGACGGAGACCTGGCTGAGTCCGCAGGATGACATCAACCTGGGCGGAGGCATGAGGCAGGTGGCACGGTGCGACAAGGCCCGGGCGGCCGCGGGCCGCGCGGCGGGGGGCGTGTCCGTGTTCTCCCGGTTGCCGCTCGGCCAGCTGAGGCACCTCAACACCGTGCACCTCATCGAAGCCGTGAGCGCGGGGGACGGAAGCGACCTGCTGCTGGTCGTGCTGTACTGCCACCCCACAGCTCGCCTGGACGACATCCTGCAGGCCATCGCCATGCTGCTGCCCCGCGACCCGCTGCCCCGCACCACCATCCTCTGCGGGGACTTCAATAAAGACGTGCGGTCTGCGGCTGGCCGGCGCATAGTGCAGGCGGCTGCCGCCAGGGGGCTAGTCACCACCAGCGAGCCCTTGGCGCGCACCACCTACGGCGCGGGCTCCGCCATTGACGCGGTGTTCAGTAATGACACGCGCATGACTGTCAGGGCCTACCAGTCGTACTTCAGCCACCACCTCCCCCTGGTCATCGACGTGGTTTAGGTAAGCGTTCTTTCATATTATCAGAAATTAACTTCTTCACCACGTTTTTGGGAGAAAATTTTCAAATTTCGCTCTCATTTTCTCTCCAGGCACCCACACCAGAAAGTGAAACGCCACACCATCAATCAGAGCAACAAGGAGCAATTATAAATGTGAGTAGTCGCAAAAATTTCCAATCGTCAGGTCTCTTTCCCCTTCCCCACTCCTCCCGTTGCCAACGCCGTCCGTGTCCCACGCCCTGGAGATGCAGTGTTCAGACTTGCATGCAGCCCCGCAGTTTAAAGTTTATTATCATTTTCTGGAGCTCTACGACATCGGGGCCCCACAAATGCGGGGCTAGAAGGAGACCTGGCCCGTCTGCGCCGCCTGCGCCTGTCGGAACCCACACGCCCGGGGTGACAAACGCGGAGAGGGAAGGCGATGCGGGGGATGAGGGGAGGGAGCGGAAGTGTAGGGAGAGTGAGGGAGCAGAGGGAATGACCAAGGACCGGGTTACAAGTGTTGTACGCACGGGCGGCCGGGCGGAGGCTGACACCCACTGCCCCCCCCCCCCCCAACCAAGGCCCGGGGGTTACAAGTGCACAGGCGGCCGGGCGGAGGCGCAGAGACCCACTGCACCCCGCCCGCCCCCACCCCACCCCGCGCCCCCAGCCTTCCCCCCGTCCCTGGGTCAGAGGGCAGAGGCCAGGCGCTGCCGCCGGTGTTATTGCCCCATTTCCCCCTTTTCCCGCCCGGCCGCGGCCGTCGATTCTGATTGTCCCGACTACAAGGAACTCGTTCTGCAGCTAGGCGACACAGTCATAATTGTTTACGTCTAGGCTCTTGAACCCCAGACGGGGCTCAGTCGAAATGGCGGCCAAGGGCTTGTGCGGGGGTGAAGGGGGCAGAGGGAGGCAGGGCTTGGCCCCGCAGGCCTCACCCCCGCACGCTGGAGCCAGTCAGTCCTGACCCAACATTCGTCCAGTTCAGTCGCCTATCCAAAATCGTAAGTGCGAGCGCAGAGCCACGCGGTGGTCCCGACCTCGGGTTCAGGGCAAGCTTGTGAGGCCGCCGGCCAACATAATCTCTGTGCTTCTCAATCAACGACGAAACCATGGATACCTGTCACAACGTGCAAGTGCCAGTGCAGTGCCGATTTGGAGTGCATCAGTGTGTGCGTGTAACGCGTGTAGGCGTGCGGGCAGTGCGTGTCGGGGTCCTGGGTTCCAGCCCGGCGTGGGCAGTACGCAGCCGTGGCAGCCATGGCCGCGCTGCGCCTGCCAGTGGCGTGGCGAGTGCGGACAGTGCGTGTCGGGGTCCTGGGTTCGAGACCAGCGTGGGCTGTACGCAGCCGTGGCCGCGCTGCGCCTGGCAGGGCGTGGCGAGTGCAGGCAGTGTGTGTCGGGGTCCTGGGTTCGAGCCCGGCGTGGGCAGTACGCAGCCGTGGCAGCCATGGCCGCGCTGCGCCTGGCAGGGCGTGGCGCGTCGAGTGCGGGCAGTGTGTGTCGGGGTCCTGTGTTCGAGCCCGGCGTGGAAGGAACGTTCTAGAAGAGAAGAGGAAATAGGAGGGGGGGGGGGGGGGGCTCTAGCCACGCAACGCGTCGGGCGCAGCGGGAAGGGGATGGGGGAGGGGGATGCGGGTGCGGGGTCGGGGGAGAGGGGGGGGGGGGGGGCTCCTAGGAGGAAGGGGGAGGGGAAGAGTACATGAGGGAGGGGAGAGGCGAGACCCGCGACGCCCACCCCCAGCTGCTTGCGCCTGCCTCAGCGCGTGCGGCACGAGAGCAGCGGGGGCGCACCCGGGAAAAAAGGGGGGGGGGGGGGCATCGTGGGAACATGTGGTCGTCAGTGAATATCGCGAGATACGACGTGATGACCACATACAGGCGTTATCAACGCACTTCAGCAACGGCCGCCAAAGAAAAATGCCTTACAGCTGTTACTTTTAGTTACAGATGCCCCTGTTCAAGAAGTTCAATGCTGGGGCAGCCCAAATCAAGCCGGTGTACGTCACACCGGCTGAGCTGCCCCAGCTCACGCTTTTGAAATTAGACAGTCTGGAAAAGGCCCAAACATC
Organism: Megalurothrips usitatus; assembly: GCA_026979955.1. Lineage (NCBI taxonomy): Eukaryota > Metazoa > Arthropoda > Insecta > Thysanoptera > Thripidae > Megalurothrips > Megalurothrips usitatus. The sequence goes on along the minus strand of JAPTSV010000871.1, from coordinate 195,223 downwards.
ACGGGGGAACTCCATCAAGATGACGACTGATTTTGAGAGGCCTGTCTTCTTCTACGCCGACATACCACTGGATGACGACGACGTAGAAGAGGCACGAGGCCTCATCAAGGCGCAGCAGGCGCCCCTGTATTATACATACCTGCCGGACAAGGGCCGGCGAATCCACCGTCTGCTGCCGTTCAGTAAGTACGCTTTCTCTTGCAAAAACAGCCACAACCAACTTACGAAACGCAATTCGCTAATTGAAAACGCAATTTGTTCATTTACAGCGGCAGAGCGCAAGCAAGGAACTGCCGTGACGGCAGAGCTTCTACAAGGCGAGGATGACCTCGCAGAGGAGCTAAAGAGAGCCGGTGAGTACATTCAACAAACGGAGCCAAACGGGAACCAACTGGCGCATCGCATGCACGTACTCAGATCAACTTGACTTTTCTTTTTTGCAGGTGCATGGAAAACGGCGTAGTCATTTAGTTTCATTTATTTTAAGTTACTATTAAGTTAATATTAATCTACATTTAATTAGTTTTAAATTAGCTTAACTTCATGTGTACATAATAAGTAAGATTAGTTTCATTGTTTTAAAGTAGCTCTTAATTCACCTTTATTTTTAACATTTCAAAGTACAGTTTAATTAACTTAAGTTTTAATGTATATACACCTGTATTAAAATTTTATATACCTAAATTCTGCTACCACTTCTTCAAACCCGGCCTAAATCACCCAACTATGTTTCACTGCACTGCACTGATATGATGCAAATTCTACTGGGCGCCACAATTCACAGGCTGATTGCTATGGTCCTGTTGGAACCTCTAAACGACAAGTGTTCAAGCGGCCATTCTGCACCGTTCAAAACTCAGGTTTTACATAGTAACACAATCAAAAGTAATTCGCTCGGTCAATCTCAAACTTATATTATGTCCGGCGCCGCCACGGAGGCGGGTCGCGAAGTGATGGGTGAGGGACAGATCTCGTACAACATGGTGTATCAGATGCAGTAGGTGGAGCGATTTAATAAAAAAATATTATCTTGTTGTTTAATAGGACTTGAATGTTTTGTACCTTGGACTATACTTTTTTTCAGATCCCGAAGAAGACTAGGAAGCTTGAAGCTGGTACATCAGCACTGTCTCGTAATTCTGCTCATGAGGACAATAGCACTGATGGTGATGATGAAAGTTATGATGATGACAACGGTGTTGAAGATGCTGGCACTAATATTGGTGAGGCAGAGAGAATTGACAGTGCAGAAGCTGGTGAAAATGTTTCCTTTCTTCAAGATGATTTCTTGTGCAATGTGGATGAGGAAGAAAATCACGAATCAAACCCTCAAGATGCTACCCATCATCACTCAGATTCATCAGATGCAAGCAACCGTGACCTTCACAGTGACTCCCAAAGTGACTTATCTACTGATAGTGATGTGGTGATTGGTGGAGAGAGTGAAGATAGCAGTGTGCATAATTTTGGTGATGGTGAAGTTCAAGGTGGAGATGATTCTGATTCCGATGTTCATGTTGTAGATAGTGATAGTTCATCAGAGCGTAGTGACCCAAATGATGATCCTTTTGATAATGAAATATTGTATCCAGGCTGTGAGAAGACAAAAGATGAAGCTGTGTATGAACTTCTTGATATATATCTTTCACATAACTTATCTAAAGGTGCCTTAACAAATGTCCTTAAATTCTATGTGTCCAGTTTGCCTCCATCTCACAACATGCCTCGGTCTGTACCTTATTTTATCAATTATGTAGAAAGTTTATCCATTCCTTTAGATGAAATTGAACATTTTTATTGTCGTCCTGCATTGCATAGTGTGGGTTCCAAAAATGCTTCTTGTTCTCTCTGTGAATCTACAGATATTGGGGTGTTTTATGAGTTGCCTCTCAAAAGTCGTCTTCAGTTTCTTTTTGAACAACGTGGCCTGGCAGACATGATCGATAAGTATGCAGAAGAGAGGGCCCGCAGAGGAAACGATAACTGTTTGCATGATGTTGTTGATGGATCAGAGTATGTAAGGGTTTGGAGTGACTCTGATGCTACTGTTGACAAATATAGACTTACTTTAATTTTAAATACTGATGGTGTTAGTCCATATGAGAGCTCCAGTTCCAAGATGTGGCCACTCATGTATAGTATAGCAGAAATTCCCCCACACTTGCGGAATTCCTTTATTATTGTGTGGGGTGTTTGGTTTGACAAGCAATATAAGCCAAACATGAATATGTTTCTGGAACCTTTCGTATCAGATCTTGTGAGAATTAATTTAGAGGGAGGTATTAACTGGAAGCATCCAAAGACAGGTGTCGACCATGTTAGCCATGTACGTGCTCCACAAATTGTTGCTGATGCTCTAGCAAGAGCAGCGATACTTAACATGCAGGAGCATCAGGCAAGATATGCTTGTAACGCATGCGAGCAGAAAACTAGTAAGCTGGGAGTACCACCTGTTGTTTTGGGACAGAGGAGAGAAAAAAGGAAAAGGAGGTTTCTATTTCAGGAGGAGCCAGCAACACTAAAGACACACCGCAGCATGCTCAGGTATGCAAGGTATGTCACTGATAATGGCTTGGAGGCAAAGAGAGGAATCAAAGGGCCTACAGTGCTGCAAGATATTCCCTCAATAGACTTGTCCACTTGTGTTCATGCAGAATACTTGCATTGTGTTTTAACAGGGGTGGTGAAACAAATCTGTTCACTGTGGTTTTTTAAACTTGGTGACTGGTACATTGGAGACAACCTAAATGAAATGAATGAATTCCTTCTGAACCAAATTCACCCTCCAGATTTTGTGTCAAGATTACCACGGTCACTTGAATTCTTTGCCCACTTTAAAGCAAATGAGTTTAGGTCATTTCTTCTCTATTATTCACTAGTAGTTGTTGCCCCTTACTTGGATGATAAGTTTTTCCAGCATTGGATTCTTCTTGTCAAAGCAATTTTTTTGCTCTTGACTGAGTCTATATCCCAGCAGGATCTCATGGCTGCTGAAGCAATGCTCCGTTTGTTTGTGAGAGATATAGGCCGTTTGTATGGAGATGACAAATATGTGTACAATGTTCATCAGCTTACTCACTTAGTTTTGTATGTTCGCCGTTGGGGAAACTTGTGGGCAAACTCTGCCTTCTGTTTTGAAAACTTTAATGGCATTTTGTCGAGAATGATCCATGGAACAAAACATGAAGGCAGAGAGCTCATGAATCGTATGAACCTTGCTCAAGGAGCTCAAATGTTGAGGAACAAAATTGAGCGTAATGCTAGGAGCATTGCTAATAATATACAACTTCTTGGTAAACCTATCCCTCATGTTCTTAATGAAAAGGCAGCAGATTGTTTGTTAAAACATAATATTGATGTGGCTGATGTTCAGTATTTCAGTCGGATCATGGTAGGTAGAGAGCAGTTCTCCTCCAAAGAGTATGATAAAAACTTCAAGAGGCGAAATTCTTTTGTTAAATTTAAGTGTGATATCAGAAAGGAGCAAGGGAGAATAATTGTTTTCTTAAAAGTTGGCCACAATATTTTATGTATGATTTCATTGTACAAAGTTGTTCACACCAATCTGTTTTTTCACCGTGACTCTCTCACTAGCATCAAACATAGTGTACCAGTCAATGACACTGGTGAGATTGTTCTCATTGAAGTTAGAGATATTGAGGAAAAAATGATTCAAGTTGGAGACTACCTGTGTTCCAAACCAAATTCTTTTGAGAGGAAGTTGTAAATAATTCTGCACCATTTGTACTAGCATTTTCTAACCAATAAATGTTTTTTGCTCCATACGTCTTACTTTTTTTCTTCCTGAGAGGAACCATCAAAAATCCCAAGCAAACTAAAACGTCACGACAGAAAACTCCTGAATGAAAATTATAAATGAAATTTTATTCAGTGTACAGCAGGGCCTACGGATGGAGCAGGGCACTGGCCGCTGGTACTTCCTTGCAGCCGCTGGCCCCGCACGGGTCGCCCTGCATTCCGCTGCGCCTGCAGGGGAGGTGCACGAGGGCGTGGAGGGTGGATGTGGCGGGGTATCGCGGTGTAAGGGACTTGACGCCTGGAAGGTAGGCACCGTCGGCAGGAGGTACATCCGTGCAATGCAGGCTGCCTACCCTCCCAGGAGTTCACCTCTATCACCAGCAGCGTCACGGGGGTGTGCGGTGCGGGTGCAGAGGGGCCCTATCCCTAAAGGGGCCCCACTCAGCTCAGCAGGGTGATTCCGAAACAGTGCTCTCGTCCCTGTCTCGCACCAGTGCGGGAATAAGCAGCAGTGCGAGATAGACAGAATGAGGAAAGCGCTTGTTCGGAGTCACCGTGCCGGCAAACACCTCACCTGTGAACCGGCAGCCTGGCGGTTGTTCCGCGTACCCGTTGACGTTTGACGTGTCCGCCGTGCCGCGCTGCCATGGGTTCGCCTCCGCCTCGGCGGTCTCGCGGTAACACTGCTGACGTCGCGTAGCTCGCGGCGTTCGGTCACCGCGGGGAGAACCGCCGAGGCGCTAGAGGATGGCCCTGATCCTGATGAGGGCGTGTGCGTGTAACCGCGCAAGGCTGCACCTGAAGTGGGCGTGTTGCACATCACGGCAGTAAACATCTCTCTCTCTCTCTCTCCCCCCCCCCCCCCCCGCACCGGGTCAACGATTTGATAACGCAACTCACTTTTCGCCACTGCGATGTAGTAGAGGTATGCGTCAAGAAACGTCCTTCGACGTTCTAGTCTTTCTATTTCCTCCTGAACGTTTCGTCTCTCCTCCTAAGAAAAAGCACTTTTGTCTAACTCTAACACGTTAGGAGAGGGCAATTTACGAATAATTTCTCAAATCTTGCCTTTATATCATCCTCACAAGCGCACTCGCCGATGAGGGGACGCTGCTGGGGTGGCCTCGGCATGATGTCACGCAGAAACGATGACAGCAGATGAGGACTGACTAGCAAAGGAAGCTATGATTTACAGGGTGATTTTTGTAACTTTGGCAAAAAGCGTAGGGTAGATTGAGGATACGAATAGAAGTGTTTTGGGACTGACCACATGGGGGCGCAAACAACGGGTTCCTTATGGAGTTACAGGAGTCTTGGCGACTGGAGGATATGCATTCTGTGGTCCCGTTGCATTGCAAGCTGCCTACTCTCGCAG